>JAENPR010001347.1:0-166341 GCA_018135685.1 Themeda triandra | reverse complement strand
AAAACGCCTTAACCATGGCGCATGGGCGTGCTTGACTTGGTGCGAGGAGCCGTAGACGCGCAGAACCGACCGTGCGGCAAAGAAAGTCGTGTGTGCAAATATGGCGCTTCGGGAGCCGTGGAGCCGAGGTTAAGGGCCATTCAGCTCTCGAGCTATGGCAAACACTATGGTAGAGAAGCCAGATGTGTCAAAATGCCTTAACCATGGCGTACGGCATGCTTGACTCGTGTTCCAGAGCCATAGGACGCGTTGAACCGACCATGCGGGCAGATGGTTGTGTGTGCAAATATGGCAGTTTTGGAGCCGTGGAACCGTGGTTAAGGGCCCTTCGGGCTCTTGGGTGATGGAAAACTCTATGGTGGAGAGGAGAGAGGCATCAAAATGGCTTAACCATGGCGTACGGCATGCTTGACCCGGTGCCGGAGCCATAGGATGCATGTGGATCCGGTGCGGCAAAGACAGCCAGTGTGTGCAAATATGGAAGTTCGAGTCATGGAGCTGTGGTTAAGGGCCGTTCGGGCTCTCGGGTGATGACAAACATTGTGGTGGTGAGGCCAGAGGCATCAAAATACCTTAACCATAGCATACGGTCGTGCTTGACCTAGTGCCGAGAGCCGTAGGACACGCAGAACCGGCTGTGCGGTAGCATAGTCGTGTGTGCAAATATGGCGCTCTAGAGCCGTGGAGCCATGGTTAAGGGCCATTCGGGTCCTCGAGCCGCAATAAATGCTGTGGTGGAGAGGCCGAGGTGTCAAAACGCCTTAACCATGGCGCATGGGCGTGCTTGACTTGGTGCGAGGAGCCGTAGGACGCGCAGGAACCGCCGTGCGGCAAGAAAGTCGTGTGTGCAAATATGGCGCTCGGAGCCGTGGAGCCGAGGTTAAGGGCCATTCAGTGCTCTCGAGCTATGGCAAACACTATGGTAGAGAAGCCAGATGTGTCAAAATGCCTTAACCATGGCGTACGGGCATGCTTGACTCGTGTGCCAGGAGCCATAGGACGCGTTGAACCGACCATGCGGCAAAGATGGTTGTGTGTGCAAATATGGCGCTTTTGGAGCCGTGGAACCGTGGTTAAGGGCCCTTCGGGCTCTTGGGTGATGGAAAACTCTATGGTGGAGAGGAGAGAGGCATCAAAATGGCTTAACCATGGCGTACGGGCATGCTTGACCCGGTGCCGGGAGCCATAGGATGCACAGATCCGGCCGTGCGGCAAAGACAACCGTGTGTGCAAATATGGAAGTTCTGAGTCATGGAGCTGTGGTTAAGGGCCGTTCGGGCTCTCGGGTGATGACAAACATTGTGGTGGTGAGGCCAGAGGCATCAAAATACCTTAACCATAGCATACGGTCGTGCTTGACCTAGTGCCGAGAGCCGTAGGACACGCAGAACCTACCGTGCGGTAGCATAGTCGTGTGTGCAAATATGGCAGCTTCTAGAGCCGTGGAGCCATGGTTAAGGGCCATTCGGGTCCTCGAGCCGCAATAAATGCTGTGGTGGAGAGGCCAGAGGTGTCAAAACGCCTTAACCATGGCGCATGGGCGTGCTTGACTTGGTGCGAGGAGCCGTAGGACGCGCAGAACCGCCGTGCGGGCAAAGAAAGTCGTGTGTGCAAATATGGCGCTGGGAGCCGTGGAGCCGAGGTTAAGGGCCATTCGTGCTCTCGAGCTATGGCAAACACTATGGTAGAGAAGCCGATGTGTCAAAATGCCTTAACCATGGCGTACGGCATGCTTGACTCTCGTGCCAGAGCCATAGGACGCGTTGGAACCGACCATGCGGCAAAGATGGTTGTGTGTGCAAATATGGCGCTTTGGAGCCGTGGAACCGTGGTTAAGGGCCCTTCGGGCTCTTGGGTGATGGAAAACTCTATGGTGGAGAGGAGAGAGGCATCAAAATGGCTTAACCATGGCGTACGGCATGCTTGACCCGGTGCCGGAGCCATAGGATGCACAGGATCCGGCCGTGCGGCAAGACAGCCGTGTGTGCAAATATGGAAGTTCTGAGTCATGGAGCTGTGGTTAAGGGCCGTTCGGGCTCTCGGTGATGACAAACATTGTGGTGGTGAGGCCAGAGGCATCAAAATACCTTAACCATAGCATACGGTCGTGCTTGACCTAGTGCCGAGAGCCGTAGGACACGCAGGAACCGGCCGTGCGGTAGCATAGTCGTGTGTGCAAATATGGCAGCTTCTAGAGCCGTGAGCCATGGTTAAGGGCCATTCGGGTCCTCGAGCCGCAATAAATGCTGTGGTGGAGAGGCCGAGGTGTCAAAACGCCTTAACCATGGCGCATGGGCGTGCTTGACTTGGTGCGAGGAGCCGTAGGACGCGCAGGAACCGCCGTGCGGCAAAGAAAGTCGTGTGTGCAAATATGGCGCCTCGGAGCCGTGGAGCCGAGGTTAAGGGCCATTCGTGCTCTCGAGCTATGGCAAACACTATGGTAGAGAAGCCGATGTGTCAAAATGCCTTAACCATGGCGTACGGGCATGCTTGACTCGTGCCAGAGCCATAGGACGCGTTGAACCGACCATGCGGCAAAGATGGTTGTGTGTGCAAATATGGCAGTTTTGGAGCCGTGGAACCGTGGTTAAGGGCCCTTCGGGCTCTTGGGTGATGGAAAACTCTATGGTGGAGAGGAGAGAGGCATCAAAATGGCTTAACCATGGCGTACGGCATGCTTGACCTGTGCCGGAGCCATAGGATGCACAGATCCGCCGTGCGGCAAAGACAAAAGTGTGTGCAAATATGGAAGTTCTGAGTCATGGAGCCGTGGTTAAGGGCCGTTCGGGCTCTCGGTGATGACAAACATTGTGGTGGTGAGGCCGAGGCATCAAAATACCTTAACCATAGCATACGGTCGTGCTTGACCTAGTGCCGAGAGCCGTAGGACACGCAGAACCGGGCCGGCGGTAGCATAGTCGTGTGTGCAAATATGGCAGCTCTAGAGCCGTGGAGCCATGGTTAAGGGCCATTCGGGTCCTCGAGCCGCAATAAATGCTGTGGTGGAGAGGCCGAGGTGTCAAAACGCCTTAACCATGGCGCATGGGCGTGCTTGACTTGGTGCGAGGAGCCGTAGGACGCGCAGGAACCGCCCGTGCGGCAAAGAAAGTCGTGTGTGCAAATATGGCGCTTCGGAGCCGTGGAGCCGAGGTTAAGGGCCATTCGTGCTCTCGAGCTATGGCAAACACTATGGTAGAGAAGCCGATGTGTCAAAATGCCTTAACCATGGCGTACGGGCATGCTTGACTCTCGTGCCAGAGCCATAGGACGCGTTGAACCGACCATGCGGCAAAGATGGTTGTGTGTGCAAATATGGCAGCTTTGGAGCCGTGGAACCGGGTTAAGGGCCCTTCGGGCTCTTGGGTGATGGAAAACTCTATGGTGGAGAGGAGAGAGGCATCAAAATGGCTTAACCATGGCGTACGGCATGCTTGACCCGGTGCCGGGAGCCATAGGATGCACAGATCCGGCCGTGCGGCAAAGACAACCGTGTGTGCAAATATGGAAGTTCTAGAGTCATGGAGCTGTGGTTAAGGGCCGTTCGGGCTCTCGGGTGATGACAAACATTGTGGTGGTGAGGCCAGAGGCATCAAAATACCTTAACCATAGCATACGGTCGTGCTTGACCTAGTGCCGAGAGCCGTAGGACACGCAGAACCGGGCGTGCGGTAGCATAGTCGTGTGTGCAAATATGGCGCTTCTAGAGCCGTGGAGCCATGGTTAAGGGCCATTCGGGTCCTCGAGCCGCAATAAATGCTGTGGTGGAGAGGCCAGAGGTGTCAAAACGCCTTAACCATGGCGCATGGGCGTGCTTGACTTGGTGCGAGGAGCCGTAGGACGCGCAGGAACCGTAACCGCCGTGCGGCAAAGAAAGTCGTGTGTGCAAATATGGCGCTTCGGAGCCGTGGAGCCGAGGTTAAGGGCCATTCGTGCTCTCGAGCTATGGCAAACACTATGGTAGAGAAGCCGATGTGTCAAAATGCCTTAACCATGGCGTACGGGCATGCTTGACTCGTGCCAGAGCCATAGGACGCGTTGAACCGACCATGCGGCAAAGATGGTTGTGTGTGCAAATATGGCAGCTTTGGAGCCGTGGAACCGTGGTTAAGGGCCCTTCGGGCTCTTGGGTGATGGAAAACTCTATGGTGGAGAGGAGAGAGGCATCAAAATGGCTTAACCATGGCGTACGGGCATGCTTGACCCGGTGCCGGAGCCATAGGATGCACAGATCCGGCCGTGCGGGGCAAAGACAATGTGTGCAAATATGGAAGTTCTGAGTCATGGAGCCGTGGTTAAGGGCCGTCGGGCTCTCGGTGATGACAAACATTGTGGTGGTGAGGCCAGAGGCATCAAAATACCTTAACCATAGCATACGGTCGTGCTTGACCTAGTGCCGAGAGCTGTAGGACACGCAGAACCGGCTGTGCGGTAGCATAGTCGTGTGTGCAAATATGGCAGTTCTAGAGCTGTGGAGCCATGGTTAAGGGCCATTCGGGTCCTCGAGCCGCAATAAATGCTGTGGTGGAGAGGCCAGAGGTGTCAAAACGCCTTAACCATGGCGCATGGGCGTGCTTGACTTGGTGCGAGGAGCCGTAGGACGCGCAGAACCGGCCGTGCGGGGCAAAGAAAGTCGTGTGTGCAAATATGGCGCTTCCGGGAGCCGTGGAGCCGAGGTTAAGGGCCATTCAGTGCTCTCGAGCTATGGCAAACACTATGGTAGAGAAGCCGATGTGTCAAAATGCCTTAACCATGGCGTACGGGCATGCTTGACTCGTGCCAGAGCCATAGGACGCGTTGAACCGACCATGCGGCAAAGATGGTTGTGTGTGCAAATATGGCGCTTTGGAGCCGTGGAACCGTGGTTAAGGGCCCTTCGGGCTCTTGGGTGATGGAAAACTCTATGGTGGAGAGGAGAGAGGCATCAAAATGGCTTAACCATGGCGTACGGGCATGCTTGACCCGGTGCCGGAGCCATAGGATGCACAGATCCGGCCGTGCGGCAAAGACAACCGTGTGTGCAAATATGGAAGTTCGAGTCATGGAGCCGTGGTTAAGGGCCGTTCGGGCTCTCGGTGATGACAAACATTGTGGTGGTGAGGCCAGAGGCATCAAAATACCTTAACCATAGCATACGGTCGTGCTTGACCTAGTGCCGAGAGCCGTAGGACACGCAGAACCGGCCGTGCGGTAGCATAGTCGTGTGTGCAAATATGGCAGCTTCTAGAGCCGTGGAGCCATGGTTAAGGGCCATTCGGGTCCTCGAGCCGCAATAAATGCTGTGGTGGAGAGGCCGAGGTGTCAAAACGCCTTAACCATGGCGCATGGGCGTGCTTGACTTGGTGCGAGGAGCCGTAGGACGCGCAGAACCGCCGTGCGGGGCAAAGAAAGTCGTGTGTGCAAATATGGCGCTCGGGAGCCGTGGAGCCGAGGTTAAGGGCCATTCGTGCTCTCGAGCTATGGCAAACACTATGGTAGAGAAGCCGATGTGTCAAAATGCCTTAACCATGGCGTACGGGCATGCTTGACTCGTGCCAGAGCCATAGGACGCGTTGGAACCGACCATGCGGCAAAGATGGTTGTGTGTGCAAATATGGCGCTTTGGAGCCGTGGAACCGTGGTTAAGGGCCCTTCGGGCTCTTGGGTGATGGAAAACTCTATGGTGGAGAGGAGAGAGGCATCAAAATGGCTTAACCATGGCGTACGGCATGCTTGACCCGGTGCCGGAGCCATAGGATGCACAGATCCGGCCGTGCGGCAAAGACAACAGCCGTGTGTGCAAATATGGAAGTTCGGAGTCATGGAGCCGTGGTTAAGGGCCGTTCGGGCTCTCGGTGATGACAAACATTGTGGTGGTGAGGCCGAGGCATCAAAATACCTTAACCATAGCATACGGTCGTGCTTGACCTAGTGCCGAGAGCCGTAGGACACGCAGAACCGGGCCGTGCGGTAGCATAGTCGTGTGTGCAAATATGGCGCTTCTAGAGCCGTGGAGCCATGGTTAAGGGCCATTCGGGTCCTCGAGCCGCAATAAATGCTGTGGTGGAGAGGCCGAGGTGTCAAAACGCCTTAACCATGGCGCATGGGCGTGCTTGACTTGGTGCGAGGAGCCGTAGGACGCGCAGAACCGGCCGTGCGGCAAAGAAAGTCGTGTGTGCAAATATGGCGCTTCGGGAGCCGTGGAGCCGAGGTTAAGGGCCATTCAGCTCTCGAGCTATGGCAAACACTATGGTAGAGAAGCCAGATGTGTCAAAATGCCTTAACCATGGCGTACGGGCATGCTTGACTCGTGCCAGAGCCATAGGACGCGTTGAACCGACCATGCGGCAAAGATGGTTGTGTGTGCAAATATGGCAGCTTTGGAGCCGTGGAACCGTGGTTAAGGGCCCTTCGGGCTCTTGGGTGATGGAAAACTCTATGGTGGAGAGGAGAGAGGCATCAAAATGGCTTAACCATGGCGTACGGCATGCTTGACCCGGTGCCGGAGCCATAGGATGCACAGATCCGGGCCGTGCGGGGCAAAGACAAGCCGTGTGTGCAAATATGGAAGTTCTGAGTCATGGAGCCGGGTTAAGGGCCGTTCGGGCTCTCGGGTGATGACAAACATTGTGGTGGTGAGGCCGAGGCATCAAAATACCTTAACCATAGCATACGGTCGTGCTTGACCTAGTGCCGAGAGCCGTAGGACACGCAGAACCGGGCCGTGCGGTAGCATAGTCGTGTGTGCAAATATGGCGCTTCTAGAGCCGTGGAGCCATGGTTAAGGGCCATTCGGGTCCTCGAGCCGCAATAAATGCTGTGGTGGAGAGGCCAGAGGTGTCAAAACGCCTTAACCATGGCGCATGGGCGTGCTTGACTTGGTGCGAGGAGCCGTAGGACGCGCAGGAACCGCCGTGCGGCAAAGAAAGTCGTGTGTGCAAATATGGCGCTCGGAGCCGTGGAGCCGAGGTTAAGGGCCATTCAAGCTCTCGAGCTATGGCAAACACTATGGTAGAGAAGCCGATGTGTCAAAATGCCTTAACCATGGCGTACGGGCATGCTTGACTCGTGCCAGAGCCATAGGACGCGTTGAACCGACCATGCGGCAAAGATGGTTGTGTGTGCAAATATGGCGCTTTTGGAGCCGTGGAACCGTGGTTAAGGGCCCTTCGGGCTCTTGGGTGATGGAAAACTCTATGGTGGAGAGGAGAGAGGCATCAAAATGGCTTAACCATGGCGTACGGCATGCTTGACCCGGTGCCGGAGCCATAGGATGCACAGATCCGGCCGTGTGCGGCAAAGACAACCGTGTGTGCAAATATGGAAGTTCTGAGTCATGGAGCCGTGGTTAAGGGCCGTTCGGGCTCTCGGGTGATGACAAACATTGTGGTGGTGAGGCCAGAGGCATCAAAATACCTTAACCATAGCATACGGTCGTGCTTGACCTAGTGCCGAGAGCCGTAGGACACGCAGAACCGGGCCGTGCGGTAGCATAGTCGTGTGTGCAAATATGGCAGCTTCTAGAGCCGTGGAGCCATGGTTAAGGGCCATTCGGGTCCTCGAGCCGCAATAAATGCTGTGGTGGAGAGGCCAGAGGTGTCAAAACGCCTTAACCATGGCGCATGGGCGTGCTTGACTTGGTGCGAGGAGCCGTAGGACGCGCAGGAACCGCCGTGCGGCAAAGAAAAGTCGTGTGTGCAAATATGGCGCTTCGAGCCGTGGAGCCGAGGTTAAGGGCCATTCAGTGCTCTCGAGCTATGGCAAACACTATGGTAGAGAAGCCGATGTGTCAAAATGCCTTAACCATGGCGTACGGGCATGCTTGACTCGTGCCAGAGCCATAGGACGCGTTGAACCGACCATGCGGCAAAGATGGTTGTGTGTGCAAATATGGCGCTTTGGAGCCGTGGAACCGTGGTTAAGGGCCCTTCGGCTCTTGGGTGATGGAAAACTCTATGGTGGAGAGGAGAGAGGCATCAAAATGGCTTAACCATGGCGTACGGCATGCTTGACCCGGTGCCGGAGCCATAGGATGCACAGATCCGGCCGTGCGGGCAAAGACAAGCCGTGTGTGCAAATATGGAAGTTCGAGTCATGGAGCCGTGGTTAAGGGCCGTTCGGGCTCTCGGGTGATGACAAACATTGTGGTGGTGAGGCCAGAGGCATCAAAATACCTTAACCATAGCATACGGTCGTGCTTGACCTAGTGCCGAGAGCCGTAGGACACGCAGAACCGGCCGTGCGGTAGCATAGTCGTGTGTGCAAATATGGCGCTTCTAGAGCCGTGGAGCCATGGTTAAGGGCCATTCGGGTCCTCGAGCCGCAATAAATGCTGTGGTGGAGAGGCCGAGGGTGTCAAAACGCCTTAACCATGGCGCATGGGCGTGCTTGACTTGGTGCGAGGAGCCGTAGGACGCGCAGGAACCGCCGTGCGGGCAAAGAAAGTCGTGTGTGCAAATATGGCGCTCGGGAGCCGTGGAGCCGAGGTTAAGGGCCATTCGTGCTCTCGAGCTATGGCAAACACTATGGTAGAGAAGCCGATGTGTCAAAATGCCTTAACCATGGCGTACGGCATGCTTGACTCGTGCCAGAGCCATAGGACGCGTTGAACCGACCATGCGGCAAAGATGGTTGTGTGTGCAAATATGGCGCTTTGGAGCCGTGGAACCGTGGTTAAGGGCCCTTCGGGCTCTTGGGTGATGGAAAACTCTATGGTGGAGAGGAGAGAGGCATCAAAATGGCTTAACCATGGCGTACGGCATGCTTGACCCGGTGCCGGAGCCATAGGATGCACAGATCCGGGCCGTGCGGCAAAGACAAGCCGTGTGTGCAAATATGGAAGTTCTCGAGTCATGGAGCTGTGGTTAAGGGCCGTTCGGGCTCTCGGTGATGACAAACATTGTGGTGGTGAGGCCGAGGCATCAAAATACCTTAACCATAGCATACGGTCGTGCTTGACCTAGTGCCGAGAGCCGTAGGACACGCAGAACCGGCCGTGCGGTAGCATAGTCGTGTGTGCAAATATGGCGCTTCTAGAGCCGTGGAGCCATGGTTAAGGGCCATTCGGGTCCTCGAGCCGCAATAAATGCTGTGGTGGAGAGGCCAGAGGTGTCAAAACGCCTTAACCATGGCGCATGGGCGTGCTTGACTTGGTGCGAGGAGCCGTAGGACGCGCAGAACCGCCGTGCGGCAAAGAAAGTCGTGTGTGCAAATATGGCGCTCGAGCCGTGGAGCCGAGGTTAAGGGCCATTCGTGCTCTCGAGCTATGGCAAACACTATGGTAGAGAAGCCGATGTGTCAAAATGCCTTAACCATGGCGTACGGGCATGCTTGACTCGTGCCAGAGCCATAGGACGCGTTGAACCGACCATGCGGCAAAGATGGTTGTGTGTGCAAATATGGCGCTTTGGAGCCGTGGAACCGTGGTTAAGGGCCCTTCGGGCTCTTGGGTGATGGAAAACTCTATGGTGGAGAGGAGAGAGGCATCAAAATGGCTTAACCATGGCGTACGGCATGCTTGACCCGGTGCCGGAGCCATAGGATGCACAGATCCGGCCGTGCGGCAAAGACAACCGTGTGTGCAAATATGGAAGTTCGGAGTCATGGAGCCGTGGTTAAGGGCCGTTCGGGCTCTCGGTGATGACAAACATTGTGGTGGTGAGGCCGAGGCATCAAAATACCTTAACCATAGCATACGGTCGTGCTTGACCTAGTGCCGAGAGCCGTAGGACACGCAGAACCGGCCGTGCGGTAGCATAGTCGTGTGTGCAAATATGGCAGCTTCTAGAGCCGTGGAGCCATGGTTAAGGGCCATTCGGTCCTCGAGCCGCAATAAATGCTGTGGTGGAGAGGCCGAGGTGTCAAAACGCCTTAACCATGGCGCATGGGCGTGCTTGACTTGGTGCGAGGAGCCGTAGGACGCGCAGAACCGCCGTGCGGGGCAAAGAAAGTCGTGTGTGCAAATATGGCGCTTCCGGAGCCGTGGAGCCGAGGTTAAGGGCCATTCGTGCTCTCGAGCTATGGCAAACACTATGGTAGAGAAGCCAGATGTGTCAAAATGCCTTAACCATGGCGTACGGCATGCTTGACTCTCGTGCCAGAGCCATAGGACGCGTTGGAACCGACCATGCGGCAAAGATGGTTGTGTGTGCAAATATGGCGCTTTTGGAGCCGTGGAACCGTGGTTAAGGGCCCTTCGGCTCTTGGGTGATGGAAAACTCTATGGTGGAGAGGAGAGAGGCATCAAAATGGCTTAACCATGGCGTACGGCATGCTTGACCCGGTGCCGGAGCCATAGGATGCACAGATCCGGCCGTGCGGCAAAGACAAAGTGTGTGCAAATATGGAAGTTCTGAGTCATGGAGCCGTGGTTAAGGGCCGTTCGGGCTCTCGGGTGATGACAAACATTGTGGTGGTGAGGCCGAGGCATCAAAATACCTTAACCATAGCATACGGTCGTGCTTGACCTAGTGCCGAGAGCCGTAGGACACGCAGAACCGGCCGTGCGGTAGCATAGTCGTGTGTGCAAATATGGCAGCTCTAGAGCCGTGGAGCCATGGTTAAGGGCCATTCGGGTCCTCGAGCCGCAATAAATGCTGTGGTGGAGAGGCCAGAGGTGTCAAAACGCCTTAACCATGGCGCATGGGCGTGCTTGACTTGGTGCGAGGAGCCGTAGGACGCGCAGAACCGGCCGTGCGGGGCAAAGAAAGTCGTGTGTGCAAATATGGCGCTTCGGAGCCGTGGAGCCGAGGTTAAGGGCCATTCGTGCTCTCGAGCTATGGCAAACACTATGGTAGAGAAGCCGATGTGTCAAAATGCCTTAACCATGGCGTACGGCATGCTTGACTCGTGCCAGAGCCATAGGACGCGTTGGAACCGACCATGCGGCAAAGATGGTTGTGTGTGCAAATATGGCGCTTTGGAGCCGTGGAACCGTGGTTAAGGGCCCTTCGGCTCTTGGGTGATGGAAAACTCTATGGTGGAGAGGAGAGAGGCATCAAAATGGCTTAACCATGGCGTACGGGCATGCTTGACCCGGTGCCGGAGCCATAGGATGCACAGATCCGGCCGTGCGGGCAAAGACAAATGTGTGTGCAAATATGGAAGTTCGAGTCATGGAGCTGGTTAAGGGCCGTTCGGGCTCTCGGTGATGACAAACATTGTGGTGGTGAGGCCGAGGCAAAAACACCTTAACCATAGCATACGGTCGTGCTTGACCTAGTGCCGAGAGCCGTAGGACACGCAGAACCGGCCGTGCGGTAGCATAGTCGTGTGTGCAAATATGGCGCTTCTAGAGCCGTGGAGCCATGGTTAAGGGCCATTCGGGTCCTCGAGCCGCAATAAATGCTGTGGTGGAGAGGCCGAGGTGTCAAAACGCCTTAACCATGGCGCATGGGCGTGCTTGACTTGGTGCGAGGAGCCGTAGGACGCGCAGGAACCGCCGTGCGGCGGCAAAGAAAGTCGTGTGTGCAAATATGGCGCTTCGGAGCCGTGGAGCCGAGGTTAAGGGCCATTCGTGCTCTCGAGCTATGGCAAACACTATGGTAGAGAAGCCGATGTGTCAAAATGCCTTAACCATGGCGTACGGGCATGCTTGACTCTCGTGCCGAGCCATAGGACGCGTTGAACCGACCATGCGGCAAAGATGGTTGTGTGTGCAAATATGGCGCTTTTGGAGCCGTGGAACCGTGGTTAAGGGCCCTTCGGCTCTTGGGTGATGGAAAACTCTATGGTGGAGAGGAGAGAGGCATCAAAATGGCTTAACCATGGCGTACGGCATGCTTGACCCGGTGCCGGAGCCATAGGATGCACAGATCCGCCGTGCGGGCAAAGACAAGCCGTGTGTGCAAATATGGAAGTTCGAGTCATGGAGCCGTGGTTAAGGGCCGTTCGGGCTCTCAGGTGATGACAAACATTGTGGTGGTGAGGCCAGAGGCATCAAAATACCTTAACCATAGCATACGGTCGTGCTTGACCTAGTGCCGAGAGCTGTAGGACACGCAGGAACCGGCTGTGCGGTAGCATAGTCGTGTGTGCAAATATGGCAGTTCTAGAGCTGTGGAGCCATGGTTAAGGGCCATTCGGGTCCTCGAGCCACAATAAATGCTGTGGTGGAGAGGCCAGAGGTGTCAAAACGCCTTAACCATGGCGCATGGGCGTGCTTGACTTGGTGCGAGGAGCCGTAGGACGCGCAGGAACCGGCCGTGCGGGGCAAAGAAAGTCGTGTGTGCAAATATGGCGCTTCGAGCCGTGAGCCGAGGTTAAGGGCCATTCGTGCTCTCGAGCTATGGCAAACACTATGGTAGAGAAGCCGATGTGTCAAAATGCCTTAACCATGGCGTACGGGCATGCTTGACTCGTGCCAGAGCCATAGGACGCGTTGAACCGACCATGCGGCAAAGATGGTTGTGTGTGCAAATATGGCAGTTTTGGAGCCGTGGAACCGTGGTTAAGGGCCCTTCGGGCTCTTGGGTGATGGAAAACTCTATGGTGGAGAGGAGAGAGGCATCAAAATGGCTTAACCATGGCGTACGGCATGCTTGACCCGGTGCCGGAGCCATAGGATGCACAGATCCGGCCGTGCGGCAAAGACAACCGTGCAAATATGGAAGTTCTGAGTCATGGAGCCGTGGTTAAGGGCCGTTCGGGCTCTCGGTGATGACAAACATTGTGGTGGTGAGGCCGAGGCATCAAAATACCTTAACCATAGCATACGGTCGTGCTTGACCTAGTGCCGAGAGCCGTAGG
The DNA here is from genome assembly GCA_018135685.1 of Themeda triandra. Taxonomy (NCBI): domain Eukaryota; kingdom Viridiplantae; phylum Streptophyta; class Magnoliopsida; order Poales; family Poaceae; genus Themeda; species Themeda triandra. The sequence goes on along the minus strand of JAENPR010001347.1, from coordinate 153,618 downwards.
ACACGCAGAACCGGCCGGCGGTAGCATAGTCGTGTGTGCAAATATGGCAGCTTCTAGAGCCGTGGAGCCATGGTTAAGGGCCATTCGGGTCCTCGAGCCGCAATAAATGCTGTGGTGGAGAGGCCGAGGTGTCAAAACGCCTTAACCATGGCGCATGGGCGTGCTTGACTTGGTGCGAGGAGCCGTAGGACGCGCAGAACCGCCGTGCGGCAAAGAAAAGTCGTGTGTGCAAATATGGCGCTTCGAGCCGTGGAGCCGAGGTTAAGGGCCATTCAGCTCTCGAGCTATGGCAAACACTATGGTAGAGAAGCCGATGTGTCAAAATGCCTTAACCATGGCGTACGGGCATGCTTGACTCGTGCCAGGAGCCATAGGACGCGTTGGAACCGACCATGCGGCAAAGATGGTTGTGTGTGCAAATATGGCGCTTTGGAGCCGTGGAACCGTGGTTAAGGGCCCTTCGGGCTCTTGGGTGATGGAAAACTCTATGGTGGAGAGGAGAGAGGCATCAAAATGGCTTAACCATGGCGTACGGGCATGCTTGACCCGGTGCCGGAGCCATAGGATGCACAGATCCGGCCGTGCGGCAAAGACAACCGTGTGTGCAAATATGGAAGTTCTGGAGTCATGGAGCTGTGGTTAAGGGCCGTTCGGGCTCTCGGTGATGACAAACATTGTGGTGGTGAGGCCGAGGCATCAAAATACCTTAACCATAGCATACGGTCGTGCTTGACCTAGTGCCGAGAGCCGTAGGACACGCAGAACCGGGCCGGCGGTAGCATAGTCGTGTGTGCAAATATGGCAGCTTCTAGAGCCGTGGAGCCATGGTTAAGGGCCATTCGGGTCCTCGAGCCGCAATAAATGCTGTGGTGGAGAGGCCAGAGGTGTCAAAACGCCTTAACCATGGCGCATGGGCGTGCTTGACTTGGTGCGAGGAGCCGTAGGACGCGCAGGAACCGCCGTGCGGGGCAAAGAAAGTCGTGTGTGCAAATATGGCGCTCTCCGAGCCGTGGAGCCGAGGTTAAGGGCCATTCGTGCTCTCGAGCTATGGCAAACACTATGGTAGAGAAGCCGATGTGTCAAAATGCCTTAACCATGGCGTACGGGCATGCTTGACTCGTGCCAGAGCCATAGGACGCGTTGAACCGACCATGCGGCAAAGATGGTTGTGTGTGCAAATATGGCGCTTTTGGAGCCGTGGAACCGTGGTTAAGGGCCCTTCGGCTCTTGGGTGATGGAAAACTCTATGGTGGAGAGGAGAGAGGCATCAAAATGGCTTAACCATGGCGTACGGCATGCTTGACCCGGTGCCGGAGCCATAGGATGCACAGATCCGTCGTGCGGCAAAGACAAAATGTGTGTGCAAATATGGAAGTTCTGGAGTCATGGAGCTGTGGTTAAGGGCCGTTCGGGCTCTCGGTGATGACAAACATTGTGGTGGTGAGGCCAGAGGCATCAAAATACCTTAACCATAGCATACGGTCGTGCTTGACCTAGTGCCGAGAGCCGTAGGACACGCAGAACCGGGCCGTGCGGTAGCATAGTCGTGTGTGCAAATATGGCAGCTCTAGAGCCGTGGAGCCATGGTTAAGGGCCATTCGGGTCCTCGAGCCGCAATAAATGCTGTGGTGGAGAGGCCGAGAGGTGTCAAAACGCCTTAACCATGGCGCATGGGCGTGCTTGACTTGGTGCGAGGAGCCGTAGGACGCGCAGGAACCGCCGTGCGGGCAAAGAAAGTCGTGTGTGCAAATATGGCGCTTCGGAGCCGTGGAGCCGAGGTTAAGGGCCATTCAGCTCTCGAGCTATGGCAAACACTATGGTAGAGAAGCCGATGTGTCAAAATGCCTTAACCATGGCGTACGGCATGCTTGACTCGTGCCAGAGCCATAGGACGCGTTGGAACCGACCATGCGGCAAAGATGGTTGTGTGTGCAAATATGGCAGTTTTGGAGCCGTGGAACCGTGGTTAAGGGCCCTTCGGGCTCTTGGGTGATGGAAAACTCTATGGTGGAGAGGAGAGAGGCATCAAAATGGCTTAACCATGGCGTACGGCATGCTTGACCCGGTGCCGGAGCCATAGGATGCACAGATCCGGCCGTGCGGCAAAGACAAGCCGTGTGTGCAAATATGGAAGTTCTCGAGTCATGGAGCTGTGGTTAAGGGCCGTTCGGGCTCTCGAGTGATGACAAACATTGTGGTGGTGAGGCCAGAGGCATCAAAATACCTTAACCATAGCATACGGTCGTGCTTGACCTAGTGCCGAGAGCTGTAGGACACGCAGAACCGGCCGTGCGGTAGCATAGTCGTGTGTGCAAATATGGCAGCTCTAGAGCCGTGGAGCCATGGTTAAGGGCCATTCGGGTCCTCGAGCCGCAATAAATGCTGTGGTGGAGAGGCCGAGGTGTCAAAACGCCTTAACCATGGCGCATGGGCGTGCTTGACTTGGTGCGAGGAGCCGTAGGACGCGCAGAACCGCCGTGCGGCAAAGAAAGTCGTGTGTGCAAATATGGCGCTTCCGAGCCGTGGAGCCGAGGTTAAGGGCCATTCAGCTCTCGAGCTATGGCAAACACTATGGTAGAGAAGCCGATGTGTCAAAATGCCTTAACCATGGCGTACGGCATGCTTGACTCTCGTGCCAGAGCCATAGGACGCGTTGGAACCGACCATGCGGCAAAGATGGTTGTGTGTGCAAATATGGCGCTTTTGGAGCCGTGGAACCGTGGTTAAGGGCCCTTCGGGCTCTTGGGTGATGGAAAACTCTATGGTGGAGAGGAGAGAGGCATCAAAATGGCTTAACCATGGCGTACGGCATGCTTGACCCGGTGCCGGAGCCATAGGATGCACAGATCCGCCGTGCGGCAAAGACAACCGTGTGTGCAAATATGGAAGTTCGAGTCATGGAGCCGTGGTTAAGGGCCGTTCGGGGCTCGTGATGACAAACATTGTGGTGGTGAGGCCGAGGCATCAAAATACCTTAACCATAGCATACGGTCGTGCTTGACCTAGTGCCGAGAGCCGTAGGACACGCAGAACCGGCCGTGCGGTAGCATAGTCGTGTGTGCAAATATGGCAGCTTCTAGAGCCGTGGAGCCATGGTTAAGGGCCATTCGGGTCCTCGAGCCGCAATAAATGCTGTGGTGGAGAGGCCGAGGTGTCAAAACGCCTTAACCATGGCGCATGGGCGTGCTTGACTTGGTGCGAGGAGCCGTAGGACGCGCAGAACCGCCGTGCGGCAAAGAAAGTCGTGTGTGCAAATATGGCGCTTCGGGAGCCGTGGAGCCGAGGTTAAGGGCCATTCGTGCTCTCGAGCTATGGCAAACACTATGGTAGAGAAGCCGATGTGTCAAAATGCCTTAACCATGGCGTACGGGCATGCTTGACTCGTGCCAGAGCCATAGGACGCGTTGAACCGACCATGCGGCAAAGATGGTTGTGTGTGCAAATATGGCAGCTTTGGAGCCGTGGAACCGTGGTTAAGGGCCCTTCGGGCTCTTGGGTGATGGAAAACTCTATGGTGGAGAGGAGAGAGGCATCAAAATGGCTTAACCATGGCGTACGGCATGCTTGACCCGGTGCCGGAGCCATAGGATGCACAGATCCGGCCGTGCGGCAAAGACAAGCCGTGTGTGCAAATATGGAAGTTCTAGAGTCATGGAGCCGTGGTTAAGGGCCGTTCGGGCTCTCGGTGATGACAAACATTGTGGTGGTGAGGCCGAGGCATCAAAATACCTTAACCATAGCATACGGTCGTGCTTGACCTAGTGCCGAGAGCCGTAGGACACGCAGAACCGGCCGGCGGTAGCATAGTCGTGTGTGCAAATATGGCAGCTTCTAGAGCCGTGGAGCCATGGTTAAGGGCCATTCGGGTCCTCGAGCCGCAATAAATGCTGTGGTGGAGAGGCCGAGGTGTCAAAACGCCTTAACCATGGCGCATGGGCGTGCTTGACTTGGTGCGAGGAGCCGTAGGACGCGCAGGAACCGCCCGTGCGGTAGCAAAGAAAGTCGTGTGTGCAAATATGGCGCTTCGGAGCCGTGGAGCCGAGGTTAAGGGCCATTCAGGCTCTCGAGCTATGGCAAACACTATGGTAGAGAAGCCAGATGTGTCAAAATGCCTTAACCATGGCGTACGGCATGCTTGACTCGTGCCAGAGCCATAGGACGCGTTGGAACCGACCATGCGGGGCAAAGATGGTTGTGTGTGCAAATATGGCAGCTTTTGGAGCCGTGGAACCGTGGTTAAGGGCCCTTCGGGCTCTTGGGTGATGGAAAACTCTATGGTGGAGAGGAGAGAGGCATCAAAATGGCTTAACCATGGCGTACGGCATGCTTGACCCGGTGCCGGAGCCATAGGATGCACAGATCCGGCCGTGCGGCAAAGACAAGCCGTGTGTGCAAATATGGAAGTTCGAGTCATGGAGCCGTGGTTAAGGGCCGTTCGGGCTCTCGGTGATGACAAACATTGTGGTGGTGAGGCCGAGGCATCAAAATACCTTAACCATAGCATACGGTCGTGCTTGACCTAGTGCCGAGAGCCGTAGGACACGCAGAACCGGCCGTGCGGTAGCATAGTCGTGTGTGCAAATATGGCGCTTCTAGAGCCGTGGAGCCATGGTTAAGGGCCATTCGGGTCCTCGAGCCGCAATAAATGCTGTGGTGGAGAGGCCGAGGTGTCAAAACGCCTTAACCATGGCGCATGGGCGTGCTTGACTTGGTGCGAGGAGCCGTAGGACGCGCAGGAACCGCCGTGCGGGCAAAGAAAGTCGTGTGTGCAAATATGGCGCTTCGGAGCCGTGAGCCGAGGTTAAGGGCCATTCGTGCTCTCGAGCTATGGCAAACACTATGGTAGAGAAGCCAGATGTGTCAAAATGCCTTAACCATGGCGTACGGCATGCTTGACTCTCGTGCCAGAGCCATAGGACGCGTTGGAACCGACCATGCGGCAAAGATGGTTGTGTGTGCAAATATGGCGCTTTTGGAGCCGTGGAACCGTGGTTAAGGGCCCTTCGGGCTCTTGGGTGATGGAAAACTCTATGGTGGAGAGGAGAGAGGCATCAAAATGGCTTAACCATGGCGTACGGGCATGCTTGACCCGGTGCCGGAGCCATAGGATGCACAGATCCGGCCGTGCGGCAAAGACAACCGTGTGTGCAAATATGGAAGTTCTGAGTCATGGAGCCGTGGTTAAGGGCCGTTCGGGCTCTCGGGTGATGACAAACATTGTGGTGGTGAGGCCAGAGGCGTCAAAATACCTTAACCATAGCATACGGTCGTGCTTGACCTAGTGCCGAGAGCCGTAGGACACGCAGAACCGGCCGTGCGGTAGCATAGTCGTGTGTGCAAATATGGCAGCTTCTAGAGCCGTGGAGCCATGGTTAAGGGCCATTCGGGTCCTCGAGCCGCAATAAATGCTGTGGTGGAGAGGCCGAGGTGTCAAAACGCCTTAACCATGGCGCATGGGCGTGCTTGACTTGGTGCGAGGAGCCGTAGGACGCGCAGGAACCGGCCCGTGCGGGCAAAGAAAAGTCGTGTGTGCAAATATGGCGCTCGAGCCGTGGAGCCGAGGTTAAGGGCCATTCGTGCTCTCGAGCTATGGCAAACACTATGGTAGAGAAGCCAGATGTGTCAAAATGCCTTAACCATGGCGTACGGCATGCTTGACTCGGCCAGAGCCATAGGACGTTGGAACCGACCATGCGGCAAGATGGTTGTGTGTGCAAATATGGCAGTTTTGGAGCCGTGGAACCATGGTTAAGGGCCCTTCGGGCTCTTGGGTGATGGAAAACTCTATGGTGGAGAGGAGAGAGGCATCAAAATGGCTTAACCATGGCGTACGGCATGCTTGACCCGGTGCCGGAGCCATAGGATGCACAGATCCGCCATGCGGCAAAGACAACCGTGTGTGCAAATATGGAAGTTCTGAGTCATGGAGCCGTGGTTAAGGGCCGTTCGGGCTCTCGGTGATGACAAACATTGTGGTGGTGAGGCCGAGGCGTCAAAATACCTTAACCATAGCATACGGTCGTGCTTGACCTAGTGCCGAGAGCCGTAGGACACGCAGAACCGGCCGTGCGGTAGCATAGTCGTGTGTGCAAATATGGCAGCTTCTAGAGCCGTGGAGCCATGGTTAAGGGCCATTCGGGTCCTCGAGCCGCAATAAATGCTGTGGTGGAGAGGCCAGAGGTGTCAAAACGCCTTAACCATGGCGCATGGGCGTGCTTGACTTGGTGCGAGGAGCCGTAGGACGCGCAGAACCGCCGTGCGGCAAAGAAAAAGTCGTGTGTGCAAATATGGCGCTTCGGGAGCCGTGGAGCCGAGGTTAAGGGCCATTCAGTGCTCTCGAGCTATGGCAAACACTATGGTAGAGAAGCCGATGTGTCAAAATGCCTTAACCATGGCGTACGGGCATGCTTGACTCGTGCCAGAGCCATAGGACGCGTTGAACCGACCATGCGGCAAAGATGGTTGTGTGTGCAAATATGGCAGTTTTGGAGCCGTGGAACCATGGTTAAGGGCCCTTCGGGCTCTTGGGTGATGGAAAACTCTATGGTGGAGAGGAGAGAGGCATCAAAATGGCTTAACCATGGCGTACGGCATGCTTGACCCGGTGCCGGAGCCATAGGATGCACAGATCCGGCCGTGCGGCAAAGACAAGCCGTGTGTGCAAATATGGAAGTTCTAGAGTCATGGAGCCGTGGTTAAGGGCCGTTCGGGCTCTCGGGTGATGACAAACATTGTGGTGGTGAGGCCGAGGCATCAAAATACCTTAACCATAGCATACGGTCGTGCTTGACCTAGTGCCGAGAGCCGTAGGACACGCAGAACCGGCCGTGCGGTAGCATAGTCGTGTGTGCAAATATGGCAGCTTCTAGAGCCGTGGAGCCATGGTTAAGGGCCATTCGGGTCCTCGAGCCGCAATAAATGCTGTGGTGGAGAGGCCGAGGTGTCAAAACGCCTTAACCATGGCGCATGGGCGTGCTTGACTTGGTGCGAGGAGCCGTAGGACGCGCAGGAACCGCCGTGCGGGCAAAGAAAGTCGTGTGTGCAAATATGGCGCTTGAGCCGTGGAGCCGAGGTTAAGGGCCATTCGGTAGCTCTCGAGCTATGGCAAACACTATGGTAGAGAAGCCAGATGTGTGGAGAGGAGAGAGGCAAAATGCCTTAACCATGGCGTACGGGCATGCTTGACTCGTGCCAGGAGCCATAGGACGCTCTCGAACCGACCATGCGGCAATAGGACGCGTTGGAACCGACCATGATGGTTGTGTGTGCAAATATGGCAGTTTTGGAGCCGTGGAACCGTGGTTAAGGGCCCTTCGGCTCTTGGGTGATGGAAAACTCTATGGTGGAGAGGAGAGAGGCATCAAAATGGCTTAACCATGGCGTACGGGCATGCTTGACCCGGTGCCGGAGCCATAGGATGCACAGATCCGCCGTGCGGCAAGACAGCCGTGTGTGCAAATATGGAAGTTCTGAGTCATGGAGCTGTGGTTAAGGGCCGTTCGGGCTCTCGGGTGATGACAAACATTGTGGTGGTGAGGCCGAGGCGTCAAAATACCTTAACCATAGCATACGGTCGTGCTTGACCTAGTGCCGAGAGCCGTAGGACACGCAGAAACCGGCGTGCGGTAGCATAGTCGTGTGTGCAAATATGGCAGCTTCTAGAGCCGTGGAGCCATGGTTAAGGGCCATTCGGGTCCTCGAGCCGCAATAAATGCTGTGGTGGAGAGGCCAGAGGTGTCAAAATGCCTTAACCATGGCGCATGGGCGTGCTTGACTTGGTGCGAGGAGCCGTAGGACGCGCAGGAACCGGCCGTGCGGGCAAAGAAAGTCGTGTGTGCAAATATGGCGCTTCGGAGCCGTGGAGCCGAGGTTAAGGGCCATTCAGTGCTCTCGAGCTATGGCAAACACTATGGTAGAGAAGCCGATGTGTCAAAATGCCTTAACCATGGCGTACGGGCATGCTTGACTCTCGTGCCAGAGCCATAGGACGCGTTGGAACCGACCATGCGGCAAGAGATGGTTGTGTGTGCAAATATGGCGCTTTTGGAGCCGTGGAACCGTGGTTAAGGGCCCTTCGGGCTCTTGGGTGATGGAAAACTCTATGGTGGAGAGGAGAGAGGCATCAAAATGGCTTAACCATGGCGTACGGGCATGCTTGACCCGGTGCCGGGAGCCATAGGATGCACAGGATCCGGCCGTGCGGCAGCACAGTCGTGTGTGCAAATATGGAAGTTCTGGAGTCATGGAGCTGTGGTTAAGGGCCGTTCGGGCTCTCGGGTGATGACAAACATTGTGGTGGTGAGGCCAGAGGCGTCAAAATACCTTAACCATAGCATACGGTCGTGCTTGACCTAGTGCCGAGAGCTGTAGGACACGCAGGAACCGGCTGTGCGGTAGCATAGTCGTGTGTGCAAATATGGCAGTTCTAGAGCCGTGGAGCCATGGTTAAGGGCCATTCGGGTCCTCGAGCCACAATAAATGCTGTGGTGGAGAGGCCGAGGTGTCAAAATGCCTTAACCATGGCGCATGGGCGTGCTTGACTTGGTGCGAGGAGCCGTAGGACGCGCAGAACCGGCCGTGCGGCAAAGAAAGTCGTGTGTGCAAATATGGCGCTTCCGGAGCCGTGGAGCCGAGGTTAAGGGCCATTCGTGCTCTCGAGCTATGGCAAACACTATGGTAGAGAAGCCGATGTGTCAAAATGCCTTAACCATGGCGTACGGGCATGCTTGACTCTGTGCCAGGAGCCATAGGACGCGTTGGAACCGACCATGCGGCAAAGATGGTTGTGTGTGCAAATATGGCGCTTTGGAGCCGTGGAACCGTGGTTAAGGGCCCTTCGGGCTCTTGGGTGATGGAAAACTCTATGGTGGAGAGGAGAGAGGCATCAAAATGGCTTAACCATGGCGTACGGGCATGCTTGACCCGGTGCCGGAGCCATAGGATGCACAGATCCGGCCGTGCGGCAAAGACAACCGTGTGTGCAAATATGGAAGTTCTGGAGTCATGGAGCTGTGGTTAAGGGCCGTTCGGGCTCTCGGGTGATGACAAACATTGTGGTGGTGAGGCCGAGGCGTCAAAATACCTTAACCATAGCATACGGTCGTGCTTGACCTAGTGCCGAGAGCCGTAGGACACGCAGAACCGGGCCGCAGTGCGGTAGCATAGTCGTGTGTGCAAATATGGCAGCTTCTAGAGCTGGAGCCATGGTTAAGGGCCATTCGGGTCCTCGAGCCGCAATAAATGCTGTGGTGGAGAGGCCGAGGTGTCAAAACGCCTTAACCATGGCGCATGGGCGTGCTTGACTTGGTGCGAGGAGCCGTAGGACGCGCAGAACCGGCCGTGCGGCAAAGAAAAGTCGTGTGTGCAAATATGGCGCTTCTGAGCCGTGGAGCCGAGGTTAAGGGCCATTCGTGCTCTCGAGCTATGGCAAACACTATGGTAGAGAAGCCGATGTGTCAAAATGCCTTAACCATGGCGTACGGGCATGCTTGACTCGTGCCAGAGCCATAGGACGCGTTGGAACCGACCATGCGGTAGCTGGTTGTGTGTGCAAATATGGCGCTTTTGGAGCCGTGGAACCATGGTTAAGGGCCCTTCGGGCTCTTGGGTGATGGAAAACTCTATGGTGGAGAGGAGAGAGGCATCAAAATGGCTTAACCATGGCGTACGGCATGCTTGACCCGGTGCCGGGAGCCATAGGATGCACAGATCCGCCGTGCGGCAACACAATGTGTGTGCAAATATGGAAGTTCGAGTCATGGAGCTGTGGTTAAGGGCCGTTCGGGCTCTTGGGTGATGACAAACATTGTGGTGGTGAGGCCGAGGCATCAAAATACCTTAACCATAGCATACGGTCGTGCTTGACCTAGTGCCGAGAGCCGTAGGACACGCAGAACCGGCCGTGCGGTAGCATAGTCGTGTGTGCAAATATGGCGCTTCTAGAGCCGTGAGCCATGGTTAAGGGCCATTCGGGTCCTCGAGCCGCAATAAATGCTGTGGTGGAGAGGCCGAGGTGTCAAAACGCCTTAACCATGGCGCATGGGCGTGCTTGACTTGGTGCGAGGAGCCGTAGGACGCGCAGGAACCGGCCGTGCGGCAAAGAAAGTCGTGTGTGCAAATATGGCGCTTCCGGGAGCCGTGGAGCCGAGGTTAAGGGCCATTCAGGCTCTCGAGCTATGGCAAACACTATGGTAGAGAAGCCGATGTGTCAAAATGCCTTAACCATGGCGTACGGGCATGCTTGACTCTCGTGCCAGGAGCCATAGGATGCGTTGGAACCGACCATGCGGCAAAGATGGTTGTGTGTGCAAATATGGCAGTTTTGGAGCCGTGGAACCATGGTTAAGGGCCCTTCGGGCTCTTGGGTGATGGAAAACTCTATGGTGGAGAGGAGAGAGGCATCAAAATGGCTTAACCATGGCGTACGGGCATGCTTGACCCGGTGCCGGAGCCATAGGATGCACAGATCCGCCGTGCGGCAAGACAAGCCATGTGTGCAAATATGGAAGTTCGAGTCATGGAGCTGTGGTTAAGGGCCGTTCGGGCTCTCGAGTGATGACAAACATTGTGGTGGTGAGGCCGAGGCGTCAAAATACCTTAACCATAGCATACGGTCGTGCTTGACCTAGTGCCGAGAGCCGTAGGACACGCAGAACCGGATGTGCGGTAGCATAGTCGTGTGTGCAAATATGGCGCTTCTAGAGCCGTGGAGCCATGGTTAAGGGCCATTCGGGTCCTCGAGCCACAATAAATGCTGTGGTGGAGAGGCCGAGGTGTCAAAATGCCTTAACCATGGCGCATGGGCGTGCTTGACTTGGTGCGAGGAGCCGTAGGACGCGCAGGAACCGGCCGTGCGGCAAAGAAAGTCGTGTGTGCAAATATGGCGCTTCCGGAGCCGTGGAGCCGAGGTTAAGGGCCATTCGTGCTCTCGAGCTATGGCAAACACTATGGTAGAGAAGCCGAGATGTGTCAAAATGCCTTAACCATGGCGTACGGCATGCTTGACTCTCGTGCCGAGCCATAGGACGCGTTGGAACCGACCATGCGGCAAAGATGGTTGTGTGTGCAAATATGGCAGTTTTGGAGCCGTGGAACCGTGGTTAAGGGCCCTTCGGGCTCTTGGGTGATGGAAAACTCTATGGTGGAGAGGAGAGAGGCATCAAAATGGCTTAACCATGGCGTACGGCATGCTTGACCCGGTGCGGAGCCATAGGATGCACAGATCCGGCCGTGCGGCAGCAAAGTCGTGTGTGCAAATATGGCAGTTCTGGAGCCGTGGAGCCAAGGTTAAGGGCCGTTCGGGCTCTTGGGTGATGACAAACATTGTGGTGGTGAGGCCAGAGGCGTCAAAATACCTTAACCATAGCATACGGTCGTGCTTGACCTAGTGCCGAGAGCTGTAGGACACGCAGGAACCGGCTGTGCGGTAGCATAGTCGTGTGTGCAAATATGGCAGTTCTAGAGCCGTGGAGCCATGGTTAAGGGCCATTCGGGTCCTCGAGCCGCAATAAATGCTGTGGTGGAGAGGCCAGAGGTGTCAAAACGCCTTAACCATGGCGCATGGGCGTGCTTGACTTGGTGCGAGGAGCCGTAGGACGCGCAGGAACCGCCGTGCGGCAAAGAAAGTCGTGTGTGCAAATATGGCGCTTCTAGAGCCGGAGCCGAGGTTAAGGGCCATTCGGCTCTCGAGCTATGGCAAACACTATGGTAGAGAAGCCGATGTGTCAAAATGCCTTAACCATGGCGTACGGCATGCTTGACTCGTGCCGAGCCATAGGATGCGTTGGAACCGACCATGCGGTAGCTTGGTTGTGTGTGCAAATATGGCGCTTTTGAGCCGTGGAACCGTGGTTAAGGGCCCTTCGGGCTCTTGGGTGATGGAAAACTCTATGGTGGAGAGGAGAGAGGCATCAAAATGGCTTAACCATGGCGTACGGGCATGCTTGACCCGGTGCGGAGCCATAGGATGCACAGGATCCGGCCGTGCGGCAACACAACCGTGTGTGCAAATATGGAAGTTCCTCGAGTCATGGAGCCGTGGTTAAGGGCCGTTCGGGCTCTCGGGTGATGACAAACATTGTGGTGGTGAGGCCGAGGCGTCAAAATACCTTAACCATAGCATACGGTCGTGCTTGACCTAGTGCCGAGAGCCGTAGGACACGCAGAACCGGGCCGTGCGGTAGCATAGTCGTGTGTGCAAATATGGCGTTCTAGAGCCGTGGAGCCATGGTTAAGGGCCATTCGGGTCCTCGAGCCGCAATAAATGCTGTGGTGGAGAGGCCGAGGTGTCAAAATGCCTTAACCATGGTGCATGGGCGTGCTTGACTTGGTGCGAGGAGCCGTAGGATGCGCAGGAACCGGCCGTGCGGCAAAGAAAAGTCGTGTGTGCAAATATGGCGCTTGGAGCCGTGGAGCCGAGGTTAAGGGCCATTCGCTCTCGAGCTATGGCAAACACTATGGTAGAGAAGCCGATGTGTCAAAATGCCTTAACCATGGCGTACGGGCATGCTTGACTCGTGCCAGAGCCATAGGATGCGTTGGAACCGACCATGCGGCAAAGATGGATGTGTGTGCAAATATGGCGCTTTTGGAGCCGTGGAACCATGGTTAAGGGCCGTTCGGGCTCTTGGGTGATGGAAAACTCTATGGTGGAGAGGAGAGAGGCATCAAAATGGCTTAACCATGGTGTACGGGCATGCTTGACCCGGTGCCGGAGCCATAGGATGCACAGGATCCGGCCGTGCGGCGGCAAAGACAACGTGTGTGCAAATATGGAAGTTCTGAGTCACGGAGCCGTGGTTAAGGGCCGTTCGGGCTCTCGAGTGATGACAAACATTGTGGTGGTGAGGCCGAGGCGTCAAAATACCTTAACCATAGCATACGGTCGTGCTTGACCTAGTGCCGAGAGCCGTAGGACACGCAGAACCGGGCCGTGCGGTAGCATAGTCGTGTGTGCAAATATGGCGTTCTAGAGCCGTGGAGCCATGGTTAAGGGCCATTCGGGTCCTCGAGCCACAATAAATGCTGTGGTGGAGAGGCCGAGGTGTCAAAATGCCTTAACCATGGCGCATGGGCGTGCTTGACTTGGTGCGAGGAGCCGTAGGACGCGCAGGAACCGGCCGTGCGGCAGCAAAGAAAAGTCGTGTGTGCAAATATGGCGCTTCGGAGCCGTGAAGCCGAGGTTAAGGGCCATTCGGCTCTCGAGCTATGGCAAACACTATGGTAGAGAAGCCGATGTGTCAAAATGCCTTAACCATGGCGTACGGGCATGCTTGACTCGTGCCAGAGCCATAGGATGCGTTGGAACCGACCATGCGGCAAAGCATGGTTGTGTGTGCAAATATGGCAGTTTTGGAGCCGTGGAACCATGGTTAAGGGCCCTTCGGGCTCTTGGGTGATGGAAAACTCTATGGTGGAGAGGAGAGAGGCATCAAAATGGCTTAACCATGGCGTACGGGCATGCTTGACCCGGTGCCGGAGCCATAGGATGCACAGGATCCGGCCGTGCGGCAAAGACGGTCGTGTGTGCAAATATGGAAGTTCGGAGTCATGGAGCTGTGGTTAAGGGCCGTTCGGGCTCTCGGGTGATGACAAACATTGTGGTGGTGAGGCCAGAGGCATCAAAATACCTTAACCATAGCATACGGTCGTGCTTGACCTAGTGCCGAGAGCTGTAGGACACGCAGGAACCGGCTGTGCGGTAGCATAGTCGTGTGTGCAAATATGGCAGTTCTAGAGCTGTGGAGCCATGGTTAAGGGACATTCGGGTCCTCGAGCCGCAATAAATGCTTTGGTGGAGAGGCTAGAGGTGTCAAAACAACTTAACCATGGCGCATGGGCGTGCTTGACTTGGTGCGAGGAGCCGTAGGACGCGCAGGAACCGGCCGTGCGGCAGCAAAGTCGTGTGTGCAAATATGGCAGTTCTGGAGCCGTGGAGCTGAGGTTAAGGGCCATTCAGGCTCTCGAGCTATGGCAAATGTAACAGAACCGACCAATTAATATAAACATAATGTACTAATGATGTCGCCTAAGCAACCTAATTAGCACATGACGCTTATATCAACCCGGTAGTCCGTGAAACCACGAAGGATTTCAAACTTTCCACAATACAAATTTCGGACCGAATTAAGTTCAACATAAACCGTTCATAGTAAAACATAGTTCACAAGTAATTGATTACATCGGAGTTTATGAACTAGTTATTACATTGCCAAGTTGAAAACCAAACTGCGGAAGCAAAATAAAGTGTTGTTTTACAAACGCACACTTAGTTAAAAATAGTGCCTGGTCCAACATCAAATCCGGCAAAAGCATGGAGGAATGAGATATAAGAGATGACCTTGCCCAAGGTCTAATCCTCCCGTAGTGGGATACAGGTCCATCTTGTTGCCACAAAGAAAGGTCTTATGATCTCGCAACAAGTGGGAATAAAACCCCGAGTACAAGAAGGTACTCGGCTAGACTTACCCGTCATAAACCAAAAATAAAGTGACACCAAGGAGTATGCAAGGCTTTATAAGTGGGATAGCCGACTCATTTAAACTTGCGATAAAAGATGAGCTTATTAAATAATCATTTAGTGATAAAGGACTCTCTAGCTTATCATCTTTTAGGTTGGATCCGACATCACTAGATTAGCACCCGTACTATTCCAACTCCGGGGTATGAGCAAACAATGCTATCCTATCCTTCAGTTGAGCATACCCGCATCAACAACATAGAACCATAACCATCCTATTTTGCACAAAGATTTGCCACAAAGGCCGCTTGCTCGGTCAAGTGTTCACTATCCAGGAACGATGGCGATTATAATCGATTGCAAACCAGCTGGCGGGTATTCCTCACACAAACCACACGTCTCCCGTCGGAGTCGATTAGATCACCTTGGTCTATTCGGGTGGAAACACGGATTTCAACGAATACGGTTGCAACCAGGGCATGCCCGGCTACCAGGTACCTCCGGCGCGACCGGCCACTGGCTTTAATACCGCGCCTGTGGGCAACACACTCAACTCCGTTGAAATTCCGGCCCAAACATTCTCAAGGCTTCGCGGTCGGATGTCCGCATCCTTCCAGCTATCTGTGAGGCATTGTTCAACATGATCCGAGGACGTACAAAGCCATAGTCCCATTAAGTGACATCGCCGGAGTTTCCGTGGTCTAACACACCACAAACTCCGACTAGTCGTGATTTAACAAGGCCACATGGTTATGTTCTCTAACCAACCTCCGTAGTATCAACCATAGGGTAGTAACCACCTACCTCGCGGATGAGGGTCAATCACCCGTCTTCTACCGATCTAGTTAAGCAGTGCTAAGCATAAGCGTGATCCTGAACTTAATAGGGTAACAGTATTCAGGTGGATCAAGGTAATCATAATGCGATAACGGTTCCAAGTAACGCCTATAAACTTAATGCATCATAAACAATAAAGGACGTAAAGTAAATTATTTTGCAAACCGTAGGAGAAATGCTCCGGGGCTTGCCTTCCTAATACGATCAATGTTGAAGCTCCCAAGCCACTTGATCACTCCACGTCGGTTCCTGGTTCTCGATCACTTCACGTGCCGGGTTCCCCTTGGTGACTCCTCTTTTGGATCCTTGTCCCACGTCACGTTCGTTCTCCTAGCGATCCTGTATGATGCGGGTGCATGTATGAATACTAAGAATACACATGGTATGATCATGCGAATGCGTGCTTTGCTTATTCTTTCTACAAGGTAGTCAACATCATCCAAGAACGTATACCATAAGCACATGTCATCTACTACGTTTTCTACTACAACAATGTAATCCTAGTATATTACTTAATCACCCATCATACCACTAATCACCTTGAACACCTGACAATAAGCCTAGCACACAACGTCACTTATTCAAGCATCAATACTAGTCCTAACCATATAACTAACAGATCAGTAAATAAATCGTAAATAAATAACCATAGACCCTATGGATATGAATGAAGACATTCTGAAAAGCTTATGAAATTCTCCATCAAACATATGAAGACATCACAAACTGATTCCTGGGTTAACTACACCTAAAACACAGAACATCAGGACTGTTTCTGGAACAACAGCCACTAAAACAGCCCTGGTGACCATCTTGTCACACCCATAACTCTTAAACTATTCATGCAATGACCATGAAACTTTAACAGTAGATGGCCAAGCTAACACACTAACTATCATCTTTAGGCAAGTTAACCAGAAACCCAACTTATAGTTAGATTAGCCTAGCATCAATGGATTTAACCCCTAATTTGAACATCCCAGAGTTGAACAGGAGCACCATGATTGGCTACTCCTAAAATCCTACAAAAATTACAGTAGACATAGCATGGCAATACTAGTCTACCAACAAAATTTCATCCTATTTGGATAAACCTACTGACCTATGCATAATTCACAAGACAGCTCAATTAATTGGACCTATAAATACTTTGCATTACGAAGTATGGCAAACTCATGTGTTAATCACATCAATGACTCCCTACTAACATATAAACAGCCCACAAAAAGAATTAAATCCTAACTTGAAGTAAAGACCCTATTTATGAATTTATTCAAGAGCAAGGCAATAATAAGCACTTGAACTACAACTATGTAAAATTACACTAGACATGCAAGTGATATCTTTTTCATAGACAGAGCACCTCAAAACAAGACCAACAAGACCAAAATCACATTTTTATGAGCTTCCTAGAATTATCTATGCATTTACCAAGATAAACAATATTTAATCCAATTACCAAACTTTAAATAAAACTATACAGAAAAGTTGCTCAAACAGGAAATACTATATTTTTCCCAGATACTACACTTCACCATGATCACAACAAGACCAAGATCACTCAATTTGGACACTCCTAGCTCTAGATATGATTTTTAGAAGATTAAAAGAAAATCTGAAATCCTTTTCCTTTTTAAAAATCCGACCCATAAATGCTACGCGCACCCGGAAGCGTACCCAGGCGCCCCGCGCTAGGTACACCCCGCGACTGTACACAGATCCGTACCGAGATGACGTCGGCCATGACATCGCATGACGTCATCGTGGGTCCCGCGTGTCATACACCGCACCTAAGCCATGCTGACGTCATCGATGACGTCATCGATGACGTCATCGGGACCTACACGTCATAGACACGGGTGGCGTTACCTTTGCATAAAAGGCCCCCATGTTTTCCCTAATTGCCTAAGCCCAGATCTGAAAGTATATATGTCTTGCCTTTTTGCACGAACACCCTCGGCTTATACCTAATTTAAGAACGAGGTCCTCGCTAACGGGTTGGGGAGCGGAGGACGCGGCGGTGCTCGCCGATTCCGGCCGGGAGGGCTCGCCGGCAAGGGAGGTGGGGCGGCGGGGCTTTCGCGCGGACCCGGAGAACCTGCTGGTGGCCACCGCTCGGCCCGCGGCGGCTCGGAGCAGCCTCGCCACAGGAGCCGGCGGCTCCGGTCGGGCAACGCCCCGACGGCGGCGGCCTCCGATGGCGCGGCCCAGCCCGAGCGTGCGCACGGAGAGCAGGAGGACGAGGCGATGCTGATGGCGAGGCTTGGGAGACGAATAGCGCTGTGGAGGAGAAAGTGGGCAGCGGCGCGGTGGATTTGCGGCTCTTCGGCCGTTCCCGTTCGCGCGATGAGCGAGGAGGAGAGGGGAGGAGGCAGGAAAGAGCGAGTGAGGGATGGGCGGAGGGCCTGGGCGCGTCCTTATAAGGGCGTCAGGCGGGCAAGACAGGCAGCGGCGCACGTCGGCTAGCGCGTGGCCGTTTGCGGCGTGCCGTGGCGCGCGGACGGGCGTCGGTGCCCGAGCTCCTCGTGGCGATGATGAGCCGGCGGCAGGCGACAGAGCATGCGCGATGATGACGAGCTCGGCGTGCGGTCCTCGAGTGCGAAGCGCGGGCGCGAGCGAGCGGCGCGCAGCGGTGCCATTGGCATTTCTCCGCGGCGGCAAGCGGCGTGCGCGATGCGGCGACGGCACACGAGGCGGCGGCGCGGGCAGACGACGGCGGCAAGGAGGAGAAGCGGCGGCGGAGCTCACGGGCGCACGCGCGAGGCGACCGGACGACTAGACAAGCCGGCGCAGCGAGGGCGCTGCTGCGGCGCTGCGGCGTTCAGGGGAGGGGAAACAGGGGAAGGTGAGAGAAGATGATGACATGTGGGGCCCAGGGTGGGTCCCACTTTTTTGTCTCGACTTGAAACTTTTGACCGTGAATAACTCCAAAAATATGGCGAATTTGGAAAAACTCAAAACATGAAAGTTTCTCCATTTGATGAGTAGAATACTTTTCATGTTGTAAGTTTTTGCTAATTCGGCCTAGTTTTGAAAATGTGAATTTGGCCCAAATAAAATACATATAAAAATTGATTTTTGAAAAGAATAAATCTGTTTTTGCCCTTTTTGATGCCCTAAAACACATTTTCATGACTTGAGGTCAAAACAAAGTTTTCTCCAAATAATTTTCTTCATAAACTTTGTTAAAGCTCCATTTTGAGAAAAACATCACAAATATGATTTCTTGCAACAACTTTGAAAACCCTCTTTGCATTTTCATACAAGCACTCAAACAATTTTCTACCACACAATGCAATAATGATGCGTATGAGATGATCATGCCCATGAGATGCAAGATTTAGCTAAGCCAATAATTGGGGTTGTTCTGACCTACCCCCTTAAAGAAATCTCGCCCGAGATTTACAAAGAAGAAGAGGGGAGAATAGGAGAAATAAGAGCTTTATTCATAGATCTGGATTTACATCGAGGATTACATGACTTGGATACAAAGCCTCTCAAGATTTGAGAGAACAAGGCTATGAGAAATATACGAGAATCATTAGCTTAATCCAGATATCGACTGATACAGGGACAATGGAGACACAGGATGAACACGACGCTCCAAAACGTCAAGAACGCCCACAAGAACCAGAAAACCTCAAGGGTGAACTCAACCATCGTGAACCCAACCAGCAAAATCAATCCAAAACAGATCAGAACTTCCTCCATGAAATACATATCTTTCTTCTCCCTTACGCTGGCGACTCTGGATCCACGAACAAACACCGAATCTTGAAACTCTGCTCCTGATTACTCTCTCTTTCTGACTGGGTTGCTCCTCAGGTTTCTCTTCTATAAGCACTGCTTTAGATTTGAGGATGGAGAAGAGGAAATGCGTAGAACAGCATCTACGGTGAAGTGGGCAGAGATGGTGGAGCAGAGCACTAGAGGCAAAGGCAGGTGGAAGAGGATTGACGACGAGTCACTCTCGCACGGGCGTGGAGAAGATAAAGGAGGAGATGGATTCGCTCAGTGGGAGAAAGCACGCGTGCGTGCGTCCGGGATCAAAGCCGAGAAGAAGAGGGAAAAGAGGGCCCGGTACGGAGACGAGGACGAGGCGCGAGGGCCGACAGGGCAACAGATAAAGGAGGAGGGCACACTGTGCAGGCGCTGCGAGTGCGGCACCACGATCACGCGAGCACAGTGCACAAGTGGGTCCCCTAGGATTGCAACGGTTCTCTTCTGTTGACTTGCTGTGACCATTCCAGTTGTCCACATATTCATGTTTCCACTTTCAAGACCATTAGAGGATATTTTTCTACTTATCCCATTCTTCTAATCTGATGTCAAATCCTTTTTCCTAATCTGAAGTAGGAAGATGACAGGATTAGTACGATATACTCTCTCATTAAACCCCCAAATTACTACACAGTAAGGCGGGTTATCGCGAGGCGTAACCAACAATTACCCTATTGGAGGCATCAAAGGGCTTAATGTGAGAGAATCTGCTACTCACATCATCAAATACATCAAAGGGTGCTTCAACCCTCAAAGAGTTTACCACTACGAAACAGGTCAAGCTGAGGTTCGCACATCTGTCCAGCTAAATCCAAATCAAGTTTGCTGTCAATAAGAATAGCATCTGCAATACTTTCTACAATATCACCAAGGACTTGTGTGAACAAAAGACAAGCTGAATTGGGCATCATCCGTTGGATTCCTTGTGGTGAGTCCAATTCTGACATAGCCATACATAAGAGCACGAGCTAATGTATGCTAATATGAACCAGCTAGACTGAAGAAGTCCACTCTTTTGCATGTAGAAGTCAAAGTTCTTAGGTCAAAGACATCCAAATTGTCTTAAGTAGAAATAAAAATTCCTAGGTCAATGATTCTCTGATTCTATAGAAACCAACCAATTGCCTCTCTTATAGGACCAAAAGCAGTATCATGAGCAGATTCTTTGGCAAGGACTCATGATTACCAATTCCTTTCTATAAGTCACGCTCTCGAAGCAGGGATTTGTTGAGTTTTGTTATCCAACCAACATTCCTTTCCAATGATAAGCGTGTAAATCTTTCTTTCCGAATGTTGCCTCTACTGGGCCAAATTCTCATATTCAGACGACCTTGGTTTGATACTCAAAGCAGAACTATATGTTGGTAAATCCAATGTTATACCCAAGTACTTGTACGATGCGTACCCAAATGCATAGCTGAATCCGACACCATGACACTTGAGCTCATGACCAGATGCAACCCCAAAAATTGTTGCCATAATCCGTTTCTAAGAAGTTTTTGTCTGAAGAATTTCCTTCATTGTCTCCCATAAGGCATGAATACTCCATAAAGCCTTAGAATACCTAGTAGATGTATAGGAGTTCTAAGTCTCTACCGAGGAGTACCATGGAATAGGAAACCATTCTATTGATCAGACAAACACCTGATATAGTTCTTTGTCTACCACCTCTTGTGGTCCGATGAGTCTTACTGAAAACGATCTCATTCTCTTTGGTTTGCCTGATTTTGCTCTTCGGGAGAAAATGTCATAAGAGATTGGACGATGAATATCGAGAGGAAATCAAGGTAGGTTCATGCAAAACGACACCTCGAGGCAATCTCTGTAATAGGTCGAGATCAACAATCATGATACCTGCGCGTGCCGAGTAGCACATCCATGTGTCTGCAGCCACAGGGTGCTCTCAGTTTCGTCGCGGCACCATCAGCCATTAATCAGGACTCCATCACAAATCTTGCGTTTGAGATGCAATTCCACATGATTGAAGGTATTCCCGCACGAATAGACATTACGTGCAAGACAAAAGTGAGATATACGAAGGATAGTCACAAGGACACAAGGTAATAAGAAAAGGTCAACTACATCAATTTGTAGCAACCTACTGTCATAATATCATGGCGCGATTTGAATGAGGGTGGATTGCATTAACAAGGATACACATAAGCAAATATTCAAGGGAGGTTTTATGACAAGGATGTTGTCTTGGCTTAGACGAAATAACGGGTTACGATTAATAATTACAATACCTGCGTACCCCCTAGTAATCCATCTAGGTGCGTCCACCCAAATGGTCTAGGTTGTGGTCGCGGCACGGTAACTTATTAACCTAAACAATATTGCCATGACTATGATCAATAGAATAATTCGCCAGGTAATCGAATTATATACGATATCTTGCACAACTAAGCTCTGTGCACAAGACAAGGTCAAGGAATTACCGAGAATTTTAAAATTGTGGATAGCAAGGAGTATTTTTGAACGACATAGCATGTGCTACATACTATCGTCGCGTCGTTCCCAAGTGATGACAATATTCACTTAACAATTGGTCTGGGCAGGTGACAACAAGAAACCAATGTCAACATATCATTATAGACCGAGAGGAATAGAAGTGAATTTACATGGACGAGGATAGAATACAAATTTGATCAACGACTGGATTCTGATGCCCAAAATACATGACACAAGAAACTTGTTCTTGCAGGCTACAAAGGACCAATACATCACTTAAACACTCTAAGATTCATAATCACTAATCCACAAACCATTGTACCATCTCGCTTAGGAGTACAGCTCATTACAACAGGTCTGCTCAACGGAACATAACATTCCTACTAGAGACTTCTCATCAGGCCTACTCCTCATGGTCATAGTCCATGTTCTCAACACTTTCTGCATTTCCAGTATTCGCACTATCAATGTTGGGCACTATCTGAAGTCCTTCCTCATCAACACCGAGAGGATTGGGGTGAAGCTGGTTGTAGACCCGTAGCAGTTCTCCTTGCAAAGCACCACTGATGACCTCTAATGCAAGCACTTGCTCCCTCAAACAGTATTCCTCATTCCAAGCTTCATTTCGTTGTTGCTCAACTATACCAAAGGCTTGTTGCCACTGACCAAGTAGGGCAAGCAATTCCCGAAACTGACTTTGTGCCACAAAGGTCTCATGAACAGCAGCATTTTCTCTTTGGATGGCCTGATCCTTGGATAGTGTCATCTGCTCAAGCAATTTGGTCAGTCTTTCAACTTCCTCTTCATATTCTTTCTTCATCTCTCGCTTAAATGAGGTGACATAGATGAGCTCACGATTAAGGGATTCCAATGCATTCTCCATGCAGGAGTAACTCTTCATCATAGCAAACATGGCGCTACTAGCAGGACCATTGCTGTTCTCAGCCTCATCTTTACCACCAACAAGTGTAGTCTCACTAAGCTGACGCCACACAACATGGTATGGGTCACCCTTAGGAAACACACCTGCAGTGGCACGAGCAACCTCTTCGGGGCATCTTTTGAGCAAATCCCATAGTGCCTTGGATTTGATGCGCTTCATTCTTGCCATCTGTCCAACCGAATCACAACTCTCATGAGATGGAGATTAAGTTGGGGACCTTTATCGAAAGAGAGAATCATTCTTTTATAAGGGGAGAGATAATGCAGTTGCCATGAATGATTATGTGTCATGATGCATGCACGTTCCGTACGTCCTCACAAACCTAGAAAATACTAAATTCTAGCGTTTTTAAACGGTGGCATACCAACGTGCTCTCATATAGCGTAAACTAGTCCGGCTACACGATCTTGCGTAATTAGTGTACCTGCAGAAAATTCATTTCAGCCCAATATCCCAATGAATGCAAGCGACGTAAAAATCCATGCACCTTCCGAACAAGGTGAAATCTCCGATTACTTGCACCCATTCCCGAGTGCATACTACCCAACAAGTCATCAGAAGACGACACCCTCACATGGGGTACCTTCTTATAAACATGTGTGAACATGTATATAATCCAAGACCAATAAGCACTCCCTAGATCGGCATTGGTGTATCCGATCATGCTCTCACAACTCACACTTACCCGAGTGTTGAACCAAACTTACCTTAACGTAGGGGCGAATGATCCATACATAACCATTCAAGTGAATGGCCCTCATACATATCCGTCGTGTATGAGCACGACAAATATAAAATATGATGCAAAATCCCCCAAGTTAGTACCGATATAAGCCACCTGAAGTCCTTAATTGGGCATAAAGGATATGACTGGTCCAAGGCACATATATATAAGTTTTGAAAACCACACACTTTTGAAAAGCCTATATATGAGATCAAGTGGCTATAAGTTCGTAATTACTGTTTATAGAACAAAATCTTTTTGTTTTTAAATATACTTATGAACAGTAATACGTTGAACCTGCTCCGATGCCAGCTGTAACAGAACCGACCAATTAATATAAACATAATGTACTAATGATGTCGCCTAAGCAACCTAATTAGCACATGACGCTTATATCAACCCGGTAGTCCGTGAAACCACGAAGGATTTCAAACTTTCCACAATACAGCCCAGACCGAATTAAGTTCAACATAAACCGTTCATAGTAAAACATAGTTCACAAGTAATTGATTACATCGGAGTTTATGAACTAGTTATTACATTGCCAAGTTGAAAACCAAACTGCGGAAGCAAAATAAAGTGTTGTTTTACAAACGCACACTTAGTTAAAAATAGTGCCTGGTCCAACATCAAATCCGGCAGAAGCATGGAGGAATGAGATATAAGAGATGACCTTGCCCAAGGTCTCATCCTCCCGTAGTGGGATACGGTCCATCTTGTTGCCACAAAGAAAGGTCTTATGATCTCGCAACAAGTGGGAATAAAACCCCGAGTACAAGAAGGTACTCAGCTAGACTTACCCGTCATAAACCAAAAATAAAGTGACACCAAGGAGTATGCAAGGCTTTATAAGTGGGATAGCTGACTCATTTAAACTTGCGATAAAAGATGAGCTTATTAAATAATCATTTAGTGATAAAGGACTCTCTAGCTTATCATCTTTTAGGTTGGATCCTGACATCACTAGATTAGCACCTGTACTATTCCAACTCCAGGGTATGAGCAAACAATGCTATCCTATCCTTCAGGTTGAGCATACCCGCATCAACAACATAGAACCATAACCATCCTATTTTGCACAAAGATTTGCGACAGTGCCGCTGCTCGGTCAAGTGTTCACTGTCCAGGAACGATGGCGATTATAATCGATTGCAAACCAGCTGGCGGGTATTCCTCACACAAACCACACGTCTCCCGTCGGAGTCGATTAGATCACCTTGGTCTATTCGGGTGGAAACACGGATTTCAACGAATACGGTTGCAACCAGGGCATGCCCGGCTACCAGGTACCTCCGGCGCGACCGGCCACTGGCTTTAATACCGCGCCTGTGGGCAACACACTCAACTCCGTTGAAATTCCGGCCCAAACATTCTCAAGGCTTCGCGGTCGGATGTCCGCATCCTTCCAGCTATCTGTGAGGCATTGTTCAACATGATCCGAGGACGTACAAAGCCATAGTCCCATTAAGTGACATCGCCGGAGTTTCCGTGGTCTAACACACCACAAACTCCGACTAGTCATGATTTAACAAGGCCACATGGTTATGTTCTCTAACCAACCTCTGTAGTATCAACCATAGGGTAGTAACCACCTACCTCGCGGATGAGGGTCAATCACCCGTCTTCTACCGATCTAGTTAAGCAGTGCTAAGCATAAGCGTGATCCTGAACTTAATAGGGTAACAGTATTCAGGTGGATCAAGGTAATCATAATGCAGTAACGGTTCCAAGTAACGCCTATAAACTTAATGCATCATAAACAATAAAGGACGCAAAGTAAATTATTTTGCAAACCGTAGGAGAAATGCTCCGGGGCTTGCCTTCCTAATACGATCAATGTTGAAGCTCCCAGTACTTGATCACTCCACGTCTGGTTCCTGGTTCTCGATCACTTCACGTGCCAGGTTCCCCTTGGTGACTCCTCTTTTGGATCCTTGTCCCACGTCACGTTCTGTTCTCCTAGCGATCCTGTATGATGCGGGTGCATGTATGAATACTAAGAATACACATGGTATGATCATGCGAATGCGTGCTTTGCTTATTCTTTCTACAAGGTAGTCAACATCATCCAAGAACGTATACCATAAGCACATGTCATCTACTACGTTTTCTACTACAACAATGTAATCCTAGTATATTACTTAATCACCCATCATACCACTAATCACCTTGAACACCTGACAATAAGCCTAGCACACAACGTCACTTATTCAAGCATCAATACTAGTCCTAACCATATAACTAACAGATCAGTAAATAAATCGTAAATAAATAACCATAGACCCTATGGATATGAATGAAGACATTCTGAAAATCTTATGAAATTCTCCATCAAACATATGAAGACATCACAAACTGATTCCCGGGTTAACTACACCTAAAACACAGAACATCGGACTGTTTCTGGAACAACAGCCACTAAAACAGCCCTGGTGACCATCTTGTCACACCCATAACTCTTAAACTATTCATGCAATGACCATGAAACTTTAACAGTAGATGGCCAAGCTAACACACTAACTATCATCTTTAGGCAAGTTAACCAGAAACCCAACTTATAGTTAGATTAGCCTAGCATCAATGGATTTAACCCCTAATTTGAACATCCCAGAGTTGAACAGGAGCACCATGATTGGCTACTCCTAAAATCCTACAAAAATTACAGTAGACATAGCATGGCAATACTAGTCTACCAACAAAATTTCATCCTATTTGGATAAACCTACTGACCTATGCATAATTCACAAGACAGCTCAATTAATTGGACCTATAAATACTTTGCATTACGAAGTATGGCAAACTCATGTGTTAATCACATCAATGACTCCCTACTAACATATAAACAGCCCACAAAAAGAATTAAATCCTAACTTGAAGTAAAGACCCTATTTATGAATTTATTCAAGAGCAAGGCAATAATAAGCACTTGAACTACAACTATGTAAAATTACACTAGACATGCAAGTGATATCTTTTTCATAGACAGAGCACCTCAAAACAAGACCAACAAGACCAAAATCACATTTTTATGAGCTTCCTAGAATTATCTATGCATTTACCAAGATAAACAATATTTAATCCAATTACCAAACTTTAAATAAAACTATACAGAAAAGTTGCTCAAACAGAAAATACTATATTTTTCCCAGATACTACACTTCACCATGATCACAACAAGACCAAGATCACTCAATTTGGACACTCCTAGCTCTAGATATGATTTTTAGAAGATTAAAAGAAAATCTGGAAATCCTTTTCCTTTTTAAAAATCCGACCCATAAATGCTACGCGCACCCGGAAGCGTACCCAGGCGCCCGCTGTCGCTAGGTACACCCCGCGACTGTACACAGATCCGTACCAGATGACGTCAGCCATGACATCAGCATGACGTCATCGTGGGTCCCGCGTGTCATACACCAGACCTAAGCCATGCTGACGTCATCGATGACGTCATCGATGACGTCATCGGGACCTACACGTCATAGACACGGGTGGCGTTACCTTTGCATAAAAGGCCCCCATGTTTTCCCTAATTGCCTAAGCCCAGATCTGAAAGTATATATGTCTTGCCTTTTTGCACGAACACCCTCGGCTTATACCTAATTTAAGAACGAGGTCCTCGCTGCGGGTTGGGGAGCGGAGGACGCGGCGGTGCTCGCCGATTCCGGCCGGGGAGGGCTCGCCGGCAAGGGAGGTGGGGCGGCGGGGCTTTCGCGCGGACCCGGAGAACCTGCTGGTGGCCACCGCTCGGCCCGCGGCGGCTCGGAGCAGCCTCGCCACAGGAGCCGGCGGCTCCGGTCGGGCAACGCCCCGACGGCGGCGGCCTCCGATGGCGCGGCCCAGCCCGAGCGTGCGCACGGAGAGCAGGAGGACGAGGCGATGCTGATGGCGAGGCTTGGGAGACGAATAGCGCTGTGGAGGAGAAAGTGGGCAGCGGCGCGGTGGATTTGCGGCTCTTCGGCCGTTCCGTTCGCGCGATGAGCGAGGAGAGGAGGAGGAGAGGCGGGGAAAGAGCGAGTGAGGGATGGGCGGAGGGCCTGGGCGCGTCCTTATAAGGGCGTCAGGCGGGCAAGACAGGCAGCGGCGCACGTCGGCTAGCGCGTGGCCGTTGCGGCGTGCCGTGGCGCGCGGACGGGCGTCGGTGCCCGAGCTCCTCGTGGCGATGATGAGCCGGCGGCAGGCGACAGAGCATGCGCGATGATGACGAGCTCGGCGTGCGGTCCTCGAGTGCGAAGCGGCAGGCGAGCAGGCAGGGCGCAGCAGCGGTGCCATTGGCATTTCTCCGCGGCGGCAAGCGGCGTGCAGCGATGCGGCGACGGCACACGAGGCGGCGCAGGCGGCAGACGACGGCGGCAGCGAGGGAGAGCAGGCGGCCAGGCTCACGGGCGCACGCGCGAGGCGACCGGACGACTAGACAAGCCGGCGCAGCGAGGGCGCTGCTGCGGCGCTGCGGCGTTCAGGGGAGGGGAAACAGGGGAAGGTGAGAGAAGATGATGACATGTGGGGCCCAGGGTGGGTCCCACTTTTTTGTCTCGACTTGAAACTTTTGACCGTGAATAACTCCAAAAATATGGCGAATTTGGAAAAACTCAAAACATGAAAGTTTCTCCATTTGATGAGTAGAATACTTTTCATGTTGTAAGTTTTTGCTAATTCGGCCTAGTTTTGAAAATGTGAATTTGGCCCAAATAAAATACATATAAA
The DNA here is from genome assembly GCA_018135685.1 of Themeda triandra. Lineage (NCBI taxonomy): Eukaryota > Viridiplantae > Streptophyta > Magnoliopsida > Poales > Poaceae > Themeda > Themeda triandra. The sequence goes on along the minus strand of JAENPR010001347.1, from coordinate 125,721 downwards.
AATTGATTTTTGAAAAGAATAAATCTGTTTTTGCCCTTTTTGATGCCCTAAAACACATTTTCATGACTTGAGGTCAAAACAAAGTTTTCTCCAAATAATTTTCTTCATAAACTTTGTTAAAGCTCCATTTTGAGAAAAACATCACAAATATGATTTCTTGCAACAACTTTGAAAACCTCTTTGCATTTTCATACAAGCACTCAAACAATTTTCTACCACACAATGCAATAATGATGCGTATGAGATGATCATGCCCATGAGATGCAAGATTTAGCTAAGCCAATAATTGGGGTTGTTACAGCAAACACTATGGTAGAGAAGCCAGATGTGCCAAAATGCCTTAACCATGGCGTACGGGCATGCTTGACTCTGTGCCAGGAGCCATAGGACGCGTTGGAACCGACCATGCGGCAGCATGGTTGTGTGTGCAAATATGGCAGTTTTGGAGCCGTGGAACCGTGGTTAAGGGCCCTTCGGGCTCTTGGGTGATGGAAAACTCTATGGTGGAGAGGAGAGAGGCATCAAAATGGCTTAACCATGGCGTACGGGCATGCTTGACCCGGTGCCGGGAGCCATAGGATGCACAGGATCCGGCCGTGCGGCAGCACAGTCGTGTGTGCAAATATGGAAGTTCTGGAGTCATGGAGCTGTGGTTAAGGGCCGTTCGGGCTCTCGGGTGATGACAAACATTGTGGTGGTGAGGCCAGAGGCATCAAAATACCTTAACCATAGCATACGGTCATGCTTGACCTAGTGCCGAGAGCTGTAGGACACGCAGGAACCGGCTGTGCGGTAGCATAGTCGTGTGTGCAAATATGGCAGTTCTAGAGCTGTGGAGCCATGGTTAAGGGCCATTCGGGTCCTCGAGCCACAATAAATGCTGTGGTGGAGAGGCCAGAGGTGTCAAAACGCCTTAACCATGGTGCATGGGCGTGCTTGACTTGGTGCGAGGAGCCGTAGGACGCGCAGGAACCGGCCGTGCGGGCAAAGAAAGTCGTGTGTGCAAATATGGCGGTTACGGGAGCCGTGGAGCCGAGGTTAAGGGCCATTCGGGCTCTCGAGCTATGGCAAACACTATGGTAGAGAAGCTAGATGTGTCAAAATGCCTTAACCATGGCGTACGGGCATGCTTGACTCTGTGCCAGGAGCCATAGGGCGCGTTGGAACCGACCATGCGGCACCATGGTTGTGTGTGCAAATATGGCAGTTTTGGAGCCGTGGAACCGTGGTTAAGGGCCCTTCGGGCTCTTGGGTGATGGAAAACTCTATGGTGGAGAGGAGAGAGGCATCAAAATGGCTTAACCATGGCGTACGGGCATGCTTGACACGGTGCCGGGAGCCATAGGATGCACAGGATCCGGCCGTGCGGCAGCACAGTCGTGTGTGCAAATATGGAAGTTCTGGAGTCATGGAGCTGTGGTTAAGGGCCGTTCGGGCTCTCGGGTGATGACAAACATTGTGGTGGTGAGGCCAGAGGCGTCAAAATACCTTAACCATAGCATACGGTCGTGCTTGACCTAGTGCCGAGAGCTGTAGGACACGCAGAACCGGGCAGTGCGGTAGCATAGTCGTGTGTGCAAAAATGGCAGTTCTAGAGCTGTGGAGCCATGGTTAAGGGCCATTCGGGTCCTCGAGCCGCAATAAATGCTGTGGTAGAGAGGCCAGATGTGTCAAAACGCCTTAACCATGGCGCATGGGCGTGCTTGACTTGGTGCGAGGAGCCGTAGGACGCGCAGGAACCGGCCGTGCGGCATAAAAGTCGTGTGTGCAAATATGGCAGTTCTGGAGCCGTGGAGCCGAGGTTAAGGGCCATTCAGGCTCTCGAGCTATGGCAAACACTATGGTAGGGAAGCCAGATGTGTCAAAATGCCTTAACCATGGCGTACGGGCATGCTTGACTCGTGCCGGGGAGCCATAGGACGCGTTGGAACCGACCATGCGGCAAATGGTTGTGTGTGCAAATATGGTAGTTTTGGAGCCGTGGAACCGTGGTTAAGGGCCCTTCGGGCTCTTGGGTGATGGAAAACTCTATGGTGGAGAGGAGAGAGGCATCAAAATGGCTTAACCATGGCGTACGGGCATGCTTGACCCGGTGCCGGGAGCCATAGGATGCACGGATCCGGCCGTGCGGCAAAGACACGGTCGTGTGTGCAAATATGGAAGTTCCGGAGTCATGGAGCCGTGGTTAAGGGCCGTTCGGGCTCTCGAGTGATGACAAACATTGTGGTGGTGAGGCCGGAGGCGTCAAAATACCTTAACCATAGCATACGGTCATGCTTGACCTAGTGCCGAGAGCCGTAGGACACGCAGGAACCGGGCGTGCGGTAGCATAGTCGTGTGTGCAAATATGGCGGTTCTAGAGCCGTGAAGCCATGGTTAAGGGCCATTCGGGTCCTCGAGCCACAATAAATGCTGTGGTGGAGAGGCCGGAGGTGTCAAAATGCCTTAACCATGGCGCATGGGCGTGCTTGACTTGGTGCGAGGAGCCGTAGGACGCGCAGAACCGGCCGTGCGGCGGCAAAGTCGTGTGTGCAAATATGGCGGTTCCGGAGCCGTGGAGCCGAGGTTAAGGGCCATTCGGGTTCTCTTGAGCTATGGCAAACACTATGGTAGAGAAGCTAGATGTGTCAAAATGCCTTAACCATGGCGTACGGGCATGCTTGACTCGTGCCGGGAGCCATAGGACGCGTTGGAACCGACCATGCGGCACCATGGTTGTGTGTGCAAATATGGTAGTTTTGGAGCCGTGGAACCGTGGTTAAGGGCCCTTCGGGCTCTTGGGTGATGGAAAACTCTATGGTGGAGAGGAGAGAGGCATCAAAATGGCTTAACCATGGCGTACGGGCATGCTTGACCGGTGCCGGGAGCCATAGGATGCACAGGATCCGGCCGTGCGGCAGCACAGTCGTGTGTGCAAATATGGAAGTTCTGGAGTCATGGAGCTGTGGTTAAGGGCCGTTCGGGCTCTCGGGTGATGACAAACATTGTGGTGGTGAGGCCAGAGGCGTCAAAATACCTTAACCATAGCATACGGTCATGCTTGACCTAGTGCCGAGAGCCGTAGGACACGCGGGAACCGGGCAGTGCGGTAGCATAGTCGTGTGTGCAAATATGGCAGTTCTAGAGCTGTGGAGCCATGGTTAAGGGCCATTCGGGTCCTCGAGCCACAATAAATGCTGTGGTGGAGAGGCCAGATGTGTCAAAACACCTTAACCATGGCGCATGGGCGTGCTTGACTTGGTGCGAGGAGCCGTAGGACGCGCAGGAACCGACCATGCGGCATAAAAGTCGTGTGTGCAAATATGGCGCTTCGGAGCCATGGAGCCGAGGTTAAGGGCCATTCGGGCTCTCGAGCTATGGCAAACACTATGGTAGAGAAGCTAGATGTGTCAAAATGCCTTAACCATGGCGTACGGGCATGCTTGACTCGTGCCGGGAGCCATAGGACGCGTTGGAACCGACCATGCGGGCATGGTTGTGTGTGCAAATATGGCGTTTTGGAGCCGTGGAACCGTGGTTATGGGCCCTTCGGGCTCTTGGGTGATGGAAAACTCTATGGTGGAGAGGTGAGAGGCATCAAAATGGCTTAACCATGGCGTACGGGCATGCTTGACCCGGTGCGGGAGCCATAGGATGCACGGGATCCGGCCGTGCGGCGGCACGATCGTGTGTGCAAATATGGAAGTTCGGAGTCATGGAGCCGTGGTTAAGGGCCGTTCGGGCTCTCGAGTGATGACAAACATTGTGGTGGTGAGGCCGGGGCGTCAAAATACCTTAACCATAGCATACGGTCATGCTTGACCTAGTGCCGAGAGCCATAGGACACGCGGGAACCGGGCCGTGCGGTAGCATAGTCGTGTGTGCAAATATGGCGGTTCTAGAGCCGTGGAGCCATGGTTAAGGGCCATTCGGGTCCTCGAGCCACAATAAATGCTGTGGTGGAGAGGCCGAGAGGTGTCAAAACACCTTAACCATGGCGCATGGGCGTGCTTGACTTGGTGCGAGGAGCCGTAGGACGCGCGGAACCGGCCGTGCGGCGGCAAAGAAAGTCGTGTGTGCAAATATGGCGCTTACGGAGCCGTGGAGCCGAGGTTAAGGGCCATTCGGGCTCTCGAGCTATGGCAAACACTATGGTAGAGAAGCTAGATGTGTAAAAATGCCTTAACCATGGCGTACGGGCATGCTTGACTCGTGCGGGAGCCATAGGACGCGTTGGAACCGACCATGCGGCGATGGTTGTGTGTGCAAATATGGCAGTTTTGGAGCCGTGGAACCGTGGTTATGGGCCCTTCGGGCTCTTGGGTGATGGAAAACTCTATGGTGGAGAGGAGAGAGGCATCAAAATGGCTTAACCATGGCGTACGGGCAAGCTTGACCCGGTCGGAGCCATAGGATGCACGATCCGGCCGTGCGGCGGCACGGTCGTGTGTGCAAATATGGAAGTTCTGAGTAATGGAGCTGTGGGTAAGGGCCGTTCGGGATCTCGGGTGATGACAAACATTGTGGTGGTGAGGCCGGAGGCGTCAAAATACCTTAACCATAGCATACGGTCGTGCTTGACCTAGTGCCGAGAGCGTAGGACACGCGGAACCGGCCGCGGTAGCATAGTCGTATGTGCAAATATGGCGGTTCTAGAGCCATGGAGCCATGGTTAAGGGCCATTTCCTCGAGCCACAATAAATGCTGTGGTGGAGATGCCGGAGTGTCAAAATGCCTTAACCATGGTGCATGGGCGTGCTTGACTTGGTGCGAGGAGCCGTAGGACGCGCAGGATCCGGCCGTGCGGCGGCAAAGAAAGTCGTGTGTGCAAATATGGCGGTTACGGAGCCGTGGAGCCGAGGTTAAGGGCCATTCGGGCTCTCGAGCTATGGCAAACACTATGGTAGTGAAGCCGGATGTGTCAAAATGCCTTAACCATGGCATACGGGCATGCTTGACTCGTGCCGGGAGCCATAGGACGCGTTGGAACCGACCATGCGGCAAAGCATGGTTGTGTGTGCAAATATGGCAGTTTTGGAGCCGTGGAACCGTGGTTAAGGGCCCTTCGGGCTCTTGGGTGATGGAAAACTCTATGGTGGAGAGGAGAGAGGCATCAAAATGGCTTAACCATGGCGTACGGGCATGCTTGACCCGTGCGGGAGCCATAGGATGCACGGGATCCGGCGTGCGGCGGCACGGTCGTGTGTGCAAATATGGAAGTTCTGGAGTAATGGAGCTGTGGGTAAGGGCCGTTCGGGATCTCGGGTGATGACAAACATTGTGGTGGTGAGGCCAGAGGCGTCAAAATACCTTAACCATAGCATACGGTCGTGCTTGACCTAGTGCCGAGAGCTGTAGGACACGCAGGAACCGGCTGTGCGGTAGCATAGTCGTATGTGCAAATATGGCAGTTCTAGAGCTGTGGAGCCATGGTTAAGGGCCATTCGGGTCCTCGAGCCGCAATAAATGTTGTGGTGGAGATGCCAGAGTTGTCAAAATGCCTTAACCATGGCGCATGGGCGTGCTTGACTTGGTGCGAGGAGCCGTAGGATGCGCAGGAGCCGGCCGTGCGGCAGCAAAGTCGTGTGTGCAAATATGGCAGTTCTGGAGCCGTCGAGCCGAGGTTAAGGGCCAGTCAGACTCTCGAGCTATGGCAAACACTATGGTAGAGAAGCCAGATGTGTCAAAATGCCTTAACCATGGCGTACGGGCATGCTTGACTCAGTGCCGGGAGCCATAGGATGCGTTGGAACCGACCGTGCGGCAGCATGGTTGTGTGTGCAAATATGGCAGTTTTGGAGCCGTGGAACCGTGGTTAAGGGCCCTTCGGGCTCTTGGGTGATGGAAAACTCTATGGTGGAGAGGAGAGAGGCATCAAAATGGCTTAACCATGGCGTACGGGCATGCTTGACCCGGTGCCGGGAGCCATAGGATGCACAGGATCCGGCCGTGCGGCAACACAGTCGTGTGTGCAAATATGGAAGTTCTGGAGTCATGGAGCTGTGGTTAAGGGCCGTTCGGGCTCTCGGGTGATGACAAACATTGTGGTGGTGAGGCCAGAGGCGTCAAAATACCTTAACCATAGCATACGGTCGTGCTTGACCTAGTGCTGAGAGCTGTAGGACACGCAGGAACCGGCTGTGCGGTAGCATAGTCGTGTGTGCACATATGGCAGTTCTAGAGCTGTGGAGCCATGGTTAAGGGCCATTCGGGTCCTCGAGCCGCAATAAATGCTGTGGTGGAGAGGCCAGAGGTGTCAAAATGCCTTAACCATGGCGCATGGGCGTGCTTGACTTGGTGCGAGGAGCCGTAGGACGCGCAGGTGAAAGGCCCTTGTTTGGTTTTGATAATTGAGTGACAACTTTAGGTGGACTAACATGTGTGATGGTTGAGATACACAGGAGTTAGTTCACGTACATGTGTGTGAGCAACATATGCCATGGTGGAGATGGCTTGGAGATGTTGTGAGGCTCAACACATGAGTTGATAAAGGAGCTCATTGCAAATGAGACATGACATGGAGTCATGTGACCAAGAGGTGAAGATCAAGATGAGGCTTGGCTTGATGGACCGGTTGCAAGTGTGAAGGGCAAGTTGAGGCTGCGAAGCGAAGGACCATGCGATGGTGAAGCTTGGGCAAGACTTGGCGCCGATGGACCGACGCAACGGTGAAGAGCAAGTGAGGTCAAGATCGATGGACCAAGAGTGTCACATGATGATATGAAGTGGATCATATCATTTGATGATCGTGTCGGTGCATGTTGTTTCATTGGCACAATGGAGGAAGACGGTGGAGATGGAAATGCGCAAGGCAAAGGTATAACCTAGGGCATTTCATTTCACCGGTCTAAGGTTGAGTAGAGAAGTACTTGACCGGATTTAGGATAGATGGCCGTACTATCAAGAGGGGTAATCTTGTTTGCATATCGGTCATCTAGTGCCACATGAGCGATCTAACATTGCGATGTGCTAGGATCGAGTGGCGTGGTGAGTTGAAGAGAAAATCCTTTGAAAATGATTGTGAAAATGCTAACACACAAGCACATGGAGTTGTACACTTGGTGGTGTTGGCACATTTACAAAGGTGGTGAATGTTCGCGCTGTGGTTTGTAGGGTTGAGTTGGGCTTGGGTCCCTCTCTCCCTCCCGCCGAGCTTGGCGGGATTCGGCGCTTTCGGGAAAATTGGAAGCATATTTTCCATTGCGCCGGATGCAAATTGTTGTTGGAAACATGCTATCTATGGTGGTCAAGTTGGTATACTTGTTGAATAGCATGGTGGAGAAGATTGCGTTTTCGACGGGCTATAAATCATGGATTTACAAGCGCCGGACGCGGCGGCCGGACGCGCGGCCAGGCGGGCCGGACGCGTCCAGCGCATGGAAGGTTGGCGTGGGCGGCTGGCTCGGGCGCTGCTGAGCGCCGGACGCCGAGGAGGCGCGTCCGGCGCACGCCGGACTCGGACCAGAAACTTCTGGTGCCGAGTGCCGCGTGAGCACGTTCGCCAGACGCGCGCCGGACGCAGGCGGCGGACTCGGGCGAGTCACTGTTTGGCGTCCGGCGGTTCTCTGTGCGCGCGGGCGGTGTTGGTGGATGCACTGGCCGGACGCGTCCGGCGGTGGTCACCAGGCGCGTCCGGTGCAGGGTTTCTGAGCAGATCATGAGGTAGCCGTTGGGGATCAACGGTCGACTTCGAACGGTCGGTACACGTGGCGTGACGAGGAGCGCCGGACGCGGCTTGGAGCGTCCGGCGGTGGAGGCTGGACGCGTCCGGCGCTCGTGTTTCGGTTGCCCGAGGTGGCAACGGCTAGTTTCAGCCCTTGGGGCTATATATACGTGGTTTGGCCGGCCGTGGCCGGTTGCCGAGCACGCCCGGCTATGTTGCCTTGTGTGGTGGTGCTTGGAAGCCCTCTAACTCACATATGCTTGGTAGTGACCATCCGATAGTGTGAGAAGAGCGATTCTAGTGCGAGTGCTTTGTGAGATTGCATTTGTGGCACTAGGTGGTTGTGTTGCAAGCCGGAGAGCTTGTTACTCTTGGAGGATTGTCACCTCCTAGACGGCTTGGTGGCAAGAGGCTCCGTGGTAGCACGCGTGGAGATACGGTGCTCCGGAGAAGAGATTGTGAGAGGTTCGGTGCTCACCTCGCGGGGATCGCGAAGAGTAGCCTTATTGGATTGCGCGTGTCATTGAGTTACCACCCTTGCGTGTGTGGGTTTGCTCGGTGCCTTGAGGGGCTCACTTGAGAGTGGTGTCTTGCGGTGCCTTGCGGGGCGTGCCTTGAGGGGCAAGTGACTTGAGGGTCACACCGAAGAACCATCTAGGTGAAAAGACCGGAGGAACCACCGAAGGTGTTGGTCGACACAACGGGACGTAGCTTGGGGGCAACCAAGTGAACCCGGTGAAAAATCGCCGAGTCATCTTGTGTCCACACTTCGCGGTGGTTTGCAATCTCTTTCACAAGCTTTGTATTTACTTTTCTTACATTCTTGTATAGCTTGTGTAGTTGCTCTTGTGGTTAGTTAGCTTGAGTAGCTTGTTAATCACCTTCTTGCTTGTGTAGCTAGAAGTAGAGTAAGTTGCCTTGCTTAGCTTGTGTAGTTAAGTAAGATTGAGCTCTTGGGTTTGGCTTGTGTAGCTTTGTCCATGAGCATCTAGTGAGCTTAGGTTGGCTTTGTGCTTTTGCTCATTAGAATTGTGTAGGTGCACACCCGGTTGCTAAAGTACTAGTTGCTTAGGTTTGTGTGACCTTGCAAGCTAGACTTGTTTAGTGTGCACTAGCTAGATTGGCACCTTGTCTTCTTGTTTAGGATCTTTTACGAGGTGCATCTAGAGACATAGATAGAGGGGTGAAAGTCTTGGTTAGGCCGATAGATTTAATTCCGCACTTTATCGGTTAGCCGGAGCGATTAGTTTTAAAAAGGACTATTCACCCCCCTCTAGTCCGCCATCTCGACCTTTCAAGTGGTATCGGAGCCGGGTCTCTCATTTAGTGGTCTTAACCGACCCGAGAGGATGGCGGATTATGGGCTAGATGTTGAGTGTCCACACATTTTTGATGGCACACACTTTGCACGGTGGAGAAATTGGATGTCATGCAATTTTAAGTTTATTTCTCCTCAAATGTGGTGGATTGTAGATGTGGGCTTCTCTTGTGCAATTGAAAGGAAAACTCAAGCACAAAAGAATTGCTTCACTCTCAATTGCCAAGCTACTAACATCTTCTATAGATCTTTGGATGATAGCATATTTGAGGAGATCATGGATTTTGAGTCCGCCCATGAGATTTGGGTATATCTCAATGAGAAGTATGGAGCGGCCTCCGATGTTGTTGATGAAGAGTCCATGTTGGTGGCACATGAGGTTGTTGAGCATGACCATAACAAGGTTGTTGTGGAGGATTGCTCCACCTCATGGTCAAGTGAGGAAGATGATCGATCTACCTCAAGCTCACTTGACAAGATGGAGGATGATGCCTCAAGTGATGCAAGTAATGATTCTACCCCAAGCACACTTGATGGCGATGATGGTTCATGCTCCAATGATGATGCTACTATAAGCTCTCCGACATCATCATATTGCTTCATGTCACAAGGTGACACTAAGGTATCAAGTTGCAATGTGATTGATCATGCCTCTTATGATGAGCTTGTTAGTAGACTTGCTAGCATGACCATGTCTTTAGAAAATGAGAAAGCAAAAACCATGAAACTTGAAAATGAAAACTCTTTTCTAAAGACAACATGTGAACAACAAAAGCATCTACTTTATGTTACTACTTGTTCACATGATGTGCTAAAATTGACTCGTGAGGAACTTTGTGTTACTCATGACAACTTGTTGAAAGATCATGCTTTTCTCACTAAGAAATTTTCCATTGAAGAAATTAAAACTAGTGAGAGCTCATCACTTGGGTTGAATGATCAATCACATATGACTAACCTTTGTGATGTAGGGAAGAAGCATGTATCCACCTCTCATAATGATTTACTTGATATGCCATGTTCTTCACAATTAGATGCTTGCTCTACTTCTATGTCTTGTGAGACTAATCTTTTGAAGGAGAACAATAGACTCAAAAGCAAAGTGAAGAATTTGAACAACAAGCTAGAGAGGTGTTACAACTCTCAAGTCACCTTCGAATATATGTTGAAGAACAAGAAAAGATATGGTGACAAAAGTGGCCTTGGTTTCAACAAGGACAATGTTGGGTTGAGTGAAGTGCCAAAGATCACACATTCTCAACTCTTGAAGAGCTACAAGAGATTTGGCAACATGAATGGCATCCGCTACAACAACATCAACATCAAGGGAAAGAAATGGGGCAAGAGAAAGTATGAGAAAGAAATGAAGAGGCTAGAAGAAGAAAGGCTCTCTCATCTCATGTGCTTTCAATGCAATAAAATGGGACATCAAGCAAGAACTTGCCCAAACAAAGAGAAGTCTCAACCAAAGCCACAAGATGAGCAAGAAAAGAAACCCCAAGATCAAGTCAAGATCAATCATGAAGATATAGTGTTAACACCAGAATTTGGTCAGGAATATGACAGGTGGACCCGCAAGGAACAGAGAGGGCAATTCGGCAAATGCGTATGCGGTCGACTAATTTCCATGTGTTCGGCAAATGACCAAGCGGTCGGCAACCGTTTCGTTTGAAGGCGAAAGAAGGAAAGATGAAGCTGACCAGAAAGGGAAGGAGTCGTGATAATCGAGGACTCCGATTATGGATAGAGTTAGCGTGTCTTTGTTTTTCCAATTTTGTTTAAGATAGCTCGTAAGTGCTTAGGATTCGTGTTCGTCCGGGGTATAAATATAAACCCTCGACCATTGTAATAAGGGTTCACAACCAAATCAATACAACCGGCTACGCGCCACCCTTCGAGTCCTTTAGTCGTGTCGTCGAGTTCTTCGAGAGGGCCAATCGATCCGTCGACCTCCGTAAGTCCCGGCAACCTTGTTATCATGTCTAGTATCATGCGGTGGATTTAGATGTGATGCAAGTAGTCTTGTTTGTCTATACGGGATGGCCGTGCGGCGGCGTCTCGCTTGACAACAGAAGTTTTTGCTCGTGCCTTGTATCGTGCGGCGGATTAAGACATGAGTAAAGATAGTTATCGGCTCTTTTAGATTTGGCATGATCTAATAGATTCATTAAGTTACCATGTGTTGCTTGCTTTATTTAATGTTTAATTATTTGCAACACTCTTTTGCCCAATCTAGATTGATACTTTTTTCGGCTTGTTGATCGTTCCTTTCATGCTTATTCAATATCGAGTAGATCAAGCTCATATAGCCGAATTAGATCGATCTAGATTGTTACATGTTGCGGGTTCATTCACGTTATATGTAGATAAGCCTTGACAGACCGGGTACCGTGCGGCGATGCGAGTCTTTGGGTTGCTCTAGAGCTAGTCATCCGGTGGACTAGAGATCGGTTTAATCTGATAGGCTCCTTTTACATGTTGCTTGTTTGTTCCTTCTTCATGGACCCCGATTCGGCAATCTTGCCGATACGGTTATGCTTATACATGTAGCAAGTATCTATAGATCTGTTAGATAATTATATGCTTTTAGCTCTTTATTGCTAGATTGTATCATGCGGTGGATTGATCTAGTAGCAAGGAGTGGTGTAAATTCATAGTGAGTGGTATCATGCGGTGGATTAGCTTGCTTGGGTTTATGCTCGATGGGTTTATGAAGGCTAGACGTGCGGCGACTAGTTGGAGTAGCCTATGCATGTGTTGTTTAGTAGATTTATATTTATAAGTTACTTATTCTTAATTTTTAGTGCTTGATGATGCTTTAAACATGAGATGTAGTTTGATATGCTTTAATGATCTAATCTTGTTCAAACATATCTTCATTTACGTATTCGGCTAGTTTGTTCTGTTTACATCGTTTATATTACTTTAGCCGAATGAACCGCATCCCGTTGGCGAGATAGCTTCCATAGCTATGTGTCGTCGTAAGTGGCTTCGGGGCCGTAAAGATGGAACTGCCTGGTCTCACCCGGACGTTCCGAGTTATGATCTTACCGTTTTATCCCTTGTCGATTTCCGTGTCAAATCGACGGCACGCCACCGGATTCGACGCCGGGCACCCGATTGAAGCTAGGCTTTCCGGCTTGCCGTGTGTGAGACGCAGGTGGTCACATTTTGCGTCAACACACTTTTTGGCACGCCCGGTGGGACAACTTCTCAATCTAAGATGGGATCGGAAATTGACAACGATCACGTTCGAACGTGACCATGGACGAGCCGCGACGAGCAACGTCGATCGTGGAACAAGCAATGGAACAGTTTCAAAGCGAAAATGTCGATGTCTTTTTCCAAGAACAAGAGTGGCGAGTGATCGTCAAGCAATCAACGCCACGAGTTCTTCTCGCTCGGTCGACATTACGACGAGGAGGAGATGCGAGAGGGTAGTTGCAGCCATATACAAAGCCGTGGGAGACACTATGTTGAATCACAACACAGCTTTTCTCGGGCACCTTCCGCAAAATCATGGCCGACACTTTTGGTCCAGCGGTTGACAAGCGCTTTGAAGAAAGATTTGGAGAGCTTGCTGGACCGGTGTACTTCAACACTCAAGCAATCTTCGGGAAAGTCAACTCGGAGGAGAAGAGATAATCGGTACAAGCAAGGATGGAGCTGTTCACGATGAAAAAGAAAAGCCTCCCGTTGCCGAGCAAAGCAAACTTATGGTCAAGTAACTTTTGGTGCAACAACGGATATACCCGCATCTCGCTTACAAGATTGCTCCAAAGTGGCAAATAGATTGCGTAAGAGTGTCTATGGAGATGGGTACAATGAATTTACGATTACGGTTGCTCGAGTGCTTTGCCGAATCCGAGGTACCGGAGTGCATCGGAATGCCTTCTAGAAGACAGGAGCAAAAGATGCAAATGATGAGCTCCTAAAGCGGGAATGGCCGACATGATGCGAAATCAATTCGGCCCGAAACCAAAGCATCGACATATGCATACAAATCTCCTTTCCCGAGTGGTACAATAGGGTAGCTCTTCCACCAAGAGTTAAGCCACCAACGGATTTGACCAAATTCTCTCGGTCGATGACACCGTACCATTGAGCATGTCGGTAGATATCCGATGCAACTTGGAGAAGCCGCTGCGATGAAGCTTGGAGGATCGATATATTTTCTATGTCTCCGACGGGCCGGCTTTCACATGGTTTGCATCGCAGCCGGCCAATTCCATTGGTACATGGGCGAATTGGAGCAAAAATTCCATTCATACTTTTATACAGAACCAATGAGAAGAAGATGGTTGATCTGTGGTCTATGAGGATGAAGACTACTTTGAAACACCAATGGAGTATCTCCGCAGATTCGAGAAGCAAAGAACATGTGCTATTCTCGACTATTCCCGATGATCGCTCGCACAATTGGTCATTGCGGGCATGCCGCCACATATCGAGACAAGCTATTCGGCATGGAGTTTGAAGACCTTGGACAGCTTGCACAAAAGCCGACAAAGAATGAGCAATCAAGCCCAAGGGTTCGAAGAGATGCTCGTTTTCAAGAACAAGAGTGCAACCGTTGATATGTATCGTGGATTTCGGAAGAAGCATCGAATATGAAGATGAAGATGAAGTAGGCTGGCTGCGAGTTGACCGGACAAAAGAGCCTACTTTGGTCACATCGATGGGTGAAGCAGCAAAAGGGATCTTATGATTTTGATGTCGAAAGCGTATAAGCTCTTTTTGTGTCTCGGTCCAAGAAGGACGCGTTAAGCTGCTGTAAGGACATCCTATGCTTTACCCGAAGGAGTAAAGGATAAGAAGTACTTGTGGATTTCATGATACAAACTCTCATCATATCAATGATTGCCGAGTGTTCGAGTAAAGATTCGAAGGCTATTCAAGATGGACATTTAAGATTTGATGGCAAGATGAAAGTAGACAAGAACCCGTTCCTCGAACATGGTCTCTTTCTCCATAGGTATGGTTGATGCCGGTGAGTCCAAGGAAAAGGGAAAGATGAAGGTTCGACATCCGAAAGAGCCAAGGAGAGTGGTTCGTTGACCCCGATCGGCAAGTTACCAAGGAGGAAGTGCAACAAGCGCGGTTCAAAAAATAGCCGAACGAGAGAAGGGTCGGGCTTCGATGCGGCTAAGGGAAATTGCCGAATACACGCCGAGCGAAGCGCGAGTTACAAAGACGACACTTGTTGAATAAGTGGCGGTGGGAAAAGAAGATGGAATATGATGAGGAACAAAGCGGTACATTGAAGAGGAGCGCAGGTTCATGGCAGAACGTCGAAAATATGAAGCAGAGGTGCGCCAGAGAGAACAAGAAGAATACAGGAGAGAACAAGAGCAATCTCATTGGAACTGTTCCTTCTTCAGACACTGTTGGAATGAAGGCTTGAAATTGCTCGCGAAACAATTGCCCCGAATGCGTGATCAATATTCGTGAGTACGCAATCTCGAGTCAACCGTCCCGTTCATGATAGACTTGGGATGAAAGTTCCGAGAACGATCGGCGCCTAAAAATAAACAGCTTTTGATGGATATCGGAGGAAAAGATTTGCGGACCAAACTTGGGCTCACAAGAGTGTCCATACTACGGAAGAGAGCTCCTACAGGTGGCAAAAAGGTCAATGGTGCCCTCCTGGTCTGTGGAAAAGCCAGAAGAGAAGAGTTCAGCGTTTGAGAAATCAAGAGCTGAAGCAAGAAATAGCCGAAAAGAAGCCAGTATGGCATCCTAAGAAAAAGGATGGTGGACAGGGCTCATCGGCTGATACTAACATGGTGTTCTTCATTCCATTAGAGTTTAAAGCTCCTGAAGACCAAGAAGTGCAAGATGAGGTATATTCAGATTTTGATGAGACCGAATGCCGAGACCCGATGGCTCAACTTGTGTTGACTCGGCAAGCAATCTTTGACAAGCCGCTTAAAAATCGTCATCTCGAAACCATTGTACTTGAAGGGATATGTCAATGGCAAGCCTTTAACCAAGATGCTTGTTGATGGAGGGGCTGCTATCAATATTATGCCCTATGCTACTTTCGGAAACTTGGTATGACAAATGAAGATTTGCTTTTGATCGACATGATCCTTAGAGATTTTGTTGGCAATGCTTCGATACTCGTGGAGCAAGACATGTGGAACCGATGATTGGATCCAAGACCTTGATCACTACCTTCTTTGTCATTGATGGCAAGGGGGCATATAGCATGCTTCGGGAAGGGATTGGATCCATGCTAATTGCTTATATACCCTCAACTATGCATCAAATCCTTATTCAAAGGGGTAGGAGATGATGTGGAAATTGTTCAGCCGATGATTCAAAGTGAGTGTTGCCACTTCGAGCCTGCTTATTGGGAGTATGATGGACTAGATTGCCTTTCGGGTAAGGTATGGAAAGAAGGTCCCGTCAATGTGTTCGACGGGGATCAACAACCGATCCAAGCGATCGGCTCGACGGAACTTTTAATGGGCAATCCAATCGATGGCAACAAAGGCAACCGGGTCGTGGTTTCATGTCGGCCGACAAGTTAGAAGAAATCAATGTTGGTGATAGCACAAAGTCAAGGCCGATGTATATCAGTGCAAACTTAGACCCAGAATATAAATTGAAGTTAATAGAGTTGCTGAAGGAGTTCAAGGATTGCTTTGCTTGGGATTACACAGAGATGCCTGGATTGGATCGATCAATTGTTGAGCATAAACTGCCTATAAAACCTGGATTTCGTCCTTTAAACAACCTCCACGTAAAATTTATAAGGAGGAGGTATTGGCCGATGTAAAGAAAGAGATTGAGAGATTAATTGAGGCAAACTTTATTCGGCCATGCGGTATGCGAGAATGGATTTCAAATATAGTACCTGTCTACAAGAAGAATGGAAAGATGAGGGTATGCATAGATTTTAGAGATCTCAACAAAGCTACTCCAATGGATGGATACCCAATGCCGGTTGCCGATTTATTAGTGGATGCGAAAGAGGTTATGAAGTTATTAGTTTTATGGATGGCAATGTTGGCTACAACCAAATTTTCATGGCGGTTGAAGATATTGCAAAGACCGCATTCGATGTCCTGGTCACATTGGATTGTTTGAGTGGATAGTGATGACATTTGGATTAAAGAATGCTGGTGCAACTTATCAGAGAGCCATGAACTATATCTTTCATGAGTTAATCGGCAAGACTGTAGAAATTTATATTGATGATGTAGTAGTCAAATCCAGAGACCATGAAGGACATTTAGCCGATTTAAGAAAGACTTTGGAGTGCACAAGGAGACATGGCTTAAAGATGAATCCAAACAAGTGTGCTTTTGGAGTCTCGGCTGGTGAGTTCTTAGGGTTCTTGATCCACAAAGGAGGGATAGAAGTTGGGAAAAAGAGCATGGAAGCAATAGACAAAGTTGTGCCCCCAACTAACCTTACAGAGTTGCAATCATTGCTTGGGCAAGGTCAATTTCGTGAGAAGATTCATATCCAATTTATCGAAAAGAGTGTTGCCTTTCTCTCCATTGTTGAAGCTCAAGAAAGATCGTAAATTTGTGCTGGGTGACATACGGCAAAAGGCTTTTGATGAAATCAAGCAATATATGAAGGCACCACCAAGTGTTGGTACCTCCACAACTTGAGAAGCCTTTCAAGTCAGTATGTGGCGGCCGATAGCCTAACAATAGGATCGGCCCTTATGCAAGAGTTTGATGGAAAAGAGAGAGTAATAGCTTACCTTAGCCGAAAACCGTTAGATCCTCGAAACAAGGTATTCGGCTATAGAAAAGCTCGTTTGTGTGTTTATTACTCATGCACCAAATTTCGGCACTATTTGTTAAACGCCGAATGTGTGGTGATATCTAGTTTTGATGTAATTAAACACATGTTGTCAATGCCGATTTTAAGTGGGAGAATCGGCAAATGGGTATTAGCACCGTCGGAGTTTAATTTAAAGTATGAGTCGGCAAAAGCGTGAAAGGAAAGGACAAAGCGATTGCCGATTTTATTACTCAACATCATGATTTATCTCGTTGATATGATTAACATTGCCCCATGGGCATTATTTTTTGATGGATCATCATGTGACAAAGGTGGTGGTGCTGGTATTCTTTTGATATCCCCACGTAGAAAGATATTTGAGTTTGCTTTTTCAATTGAATATCCTGTCACTAACAATCAAGCGAGTATGAGGCTTTGCTTAGAGGGCTTCGGCCGTTGGTAGAACTGAAGGCTCGTTGCTTGTTGAGGTATTTGGTGATTCGAATTGGTAATCAATCGGTTGACAGGACAATATGAATGCAAAAATGATGTACTTGCAAGGGTACCATGAACAATGTAGGGAACTTCTCAAAAAGTTTTTCGTAGTTACTTTGCATCATATACCCAGAGCGCAATGGAGAAGCAAATAAATTAGCTCAAGCCGCTCGGATATCGGGAAAATCGTGAAATTTATGCGGCGAAAGAAGGTGCTTTTAATGGTGATCAAATAAAAGATGATTGGAGAAGAGACATTATCAATTATCCGAAAGACCCATCTCAAAGAGTTTCCGGAGGCTCGTGTATAAAGCACTTAAATTTGTGCTTCTTGATGATCGGTTGTACCACAAGTCTATAGATGGAGTGTTGCTCAAATGCTTGAGCCAAGAAGAGGCTAAGAAGATTATGTTTGAAGTCCATGGAGGAGCTTGTGGTGCACATCGGTCGGCTTACCGAATGAAATGGATAATAAGGAGGACGGGGTACTTTTGGCCGACTATGTTGGAGGATTGCTTTGAATATTACAAAGGGTGTCGAGATTGTCGATATTTGGTAATGTTCGGAGAGCACTGCATCTCGCTTCCGAATCCAATAATTAAACCTTGGCCGTTCGGAGGGTGGGGTATAGATTTAATTGGACAGATCAATCCTCCATCTAGCAAAGGACACAAATTTGTGTTGCGGCAACAGATTATTTCACCAAGTGGGTTGAAACTATCCCTTTGAAAAAGGTCACATCGAGAATATGATCAGTTTTGTCAAGGAGCATATAATTCATAGGTTTGGGATTCCACGAGACCATTACAACCGATCGGGGAACTCGGTTCACTTCTTCGAGTTTTGTGACTTTGCCGAAAGCATGGGGATAAGGTTATATAATTCTTCTCCTTATTATGCGCAAGCCAATGGCCAGCGAGAGGCGTCAAATAAGATCATGATCAAGATTATTCGAAGAAAATCGATGAGAAGCCAAGGAGATGGCACTTGGTCCTTAATGAAGCATTGTGGGCTTACCGAATGGCTTGCCATGGATCCACACAAGCATCTCCATATGAGTTGGTTTATGGGCATAATGCTATAATGCCTTGGGAGTTGCAATCAGGATCAAGGAGAGTTGAGTTACAAAAGGACCTGACAGAAAAAGATTATAAGGATCTGATGATGGATGAGTTAGAAGATTTGCATTTAATTCGTCTTAAGGCCTTGGAGAACATTGAGAAGAATAAGATACGTGTTGCCAAGTACTATAACAAGAGAGTTAAAATTAAGCAATTTGCGAAGGAGAATTGGTTTGGAAAACAATATTGCCAATTGGTACCAAAGAGAATATTCGGCAAGTGGTCTCCGAATTGGGAAGGACCTTTTCGGGTTGTCGTTGTGCACTGGCAATGCGTATATATTAAAAACGCTGTTTGGAGAAGAACTTACTAGAGCCATCAATGGCGAGATACCTTAAGAAGTTTTATCCAAGTATCGAAGTTGGATCTTAATTGTGATTATGACATAAGCGTGGTATAGCCGATTGAATAAAATCGCCTTGAGCAAAGGAAAGAAGTTGGAGAGAAATAGCCGATAATATTATCGCCTCTAGTGGAAAGATAGCCGATATCGTGTGTATCGTCTTGAGAACAAAAATAGCCGATACGGTTGTATCGCCTTTAGTCGATTTTTATAAGTGAACAGGTTTGATCTTATCTCTCTCGGTGATAGGTTTATCGGGAGAAGATAAAGGGAATTGAAGTACTACGTTACAAACCGTCAAGTCATGGAACAGGACCGAGATCTAATCGGCTAAAATGATGTCATGCGATTCGGGAGTTCTCGTTCGGGAAGAGTGTTGCAGTTGAGTTCTAGCTAAGGAAAAATTTGCAAAGAAGCAAATGCGACAGACGAATGTCATCACAGACAAGCAAGAACAAGAAGAGGACCAACATTCTTCATTAAAATTTTATTTACAACCCGCGCCAATCCTAGTACAAGTTACTCCTCTTCTTCGTTGAAGAGCTTGTTGAGGACAGACTCAGGGTTGGTGGCGTTGGCCATGGCGTCGGCGTGGGCGTCGTAACCCGCCGGAGGCCCTCGATGTCGTCGACTTCGTGAGGAGCCCGCCGCGGAAGCCGGTCGGCATCGGAGCGTAGTCGTCCCCGGTCCCAGGCGACATCCCCGCCAGGCGAGGAGGTGCGAGGCGCACGCCATGAAGGGCAACCCGGTCGACGACCGACCAGGGAATCGCCTCAAGGCGATCTGCCCGTGGTCGCCCACAGGCGTTCACGTGGTTGGCCGCCGCCGTCGCCGCCACCTTCGGGCGTTCCGGCTGCGGAGAGATCTCGGAGAGAAACATCGGATAAATCGGTGAGCGATGAATCGGGAAGAACGTGAGTCGAAAAACAATTGTTGAAGAGCAATGCGGTGACGGCCTCGCTCGGCTGCCGGCGGTTGTCCTCCAACTCAGTGAGCAATCCCGAACTTCTTGGTTTCTTCACCAAGAAGCTCCATCGCCTCGTCCCGCTCGCGGCGGTATGCGGCGCGTCATAGCGGCGTACGCGGGATCTCCTCATCATTCCTATCCCGAGATAGGACGGTACGAGGAAGAGGACCCCGATGAAGCCGAGGCGGAGGCCGTGCCGGAAACGGAGCGAGCCGGGCCGGAGCCGGAGCCGGCGGGAAAGCGGGAGCGTCGAACGCTGCGGCCGGCGCCAGGAAGCGCCATTGGCCAATGCTGATCCTCGCCGTCCTACAAACAGAGTGCAATCAAGATCGGCTAAATAAGAAGAAACTGCAAACAAGATGGGGAGGTTATCTCTTACTGCAGACGGCGACCACCATGGCTGCTTCCCTCCGCCGCGTCCGCCGCAGGAGCAGGAGCGGAAGCGGAAGAAGGAGTGTGGGTGCCGGCCCGGGCAACCCGCCTCCGGACGTTGGCGATGTAGTCGCCGGTGTTCCCGACGGCCCTGAAACAGATCGAGAAGTTGAACAACCGCAAGGGGGCAGGAACTCAGATCGGGTAAAACTATCAAGCCGCACAGCTCAAGGGTTTGAAGATCTCACCGCCGGCGCCGGTTGCTGCTTCCCTCCGCCTCGTCCTGAGCAGGACGCTTGTTGCGATCGCCGCCGCTCGCCATTGGTGGTGGTGGGGGTTTTTTGGAGGCTTGAAGGCGGAGAGGAAGTGGAAGAGATTGAGGATGATGGCAACTGCTTGTGCTTGATGTGATGATGGTGGGAGCCGATTGGTCCTATTTATGAACGTGGGAGCCGTGGCGATGATCAAGGGAAAGCCAAGCGACGGATAGGGTTTCCACACTTATGGGCCGATGTTGAGTTGGGCCGAGCCCATCATTCTTTGGCGATTCGGTTACCATACGCTCGGTCGGCTAAATAGGCGATGAGAACTGTTCGGCTAAAAGGGCATTTGAGCGGCAACGATTACGTTCGGTGATATACACATCTATGAGTGCGTCGTAATTGGAAGAGCCGAATAGCAACGAAGCGAGAGAAGAAAGAGAAAAAAAAATGAGGATTATCTACTTTTCAAGAGAAAAGAAATTGTTTTCAAGTATGACAGGTCGAGCCTAAGTGTCTACATCTTCAAATACAAGCCAAGCATCTATACATTTAGGAAAGAATTGATAACGGCAAGAGCATCAATCTTGATTCGGTTGGCTTCATCAAGAGCTTCTTGGTCCTCTTCTTCAGAATCTTGGATGTTGGACAATTTGCTTTTGATTTGCCGCGTCTCCTTGATGACGATTGTATTTTGGATTTAGCCAAATCAAGAGATGGCAGATTTGCGAGCTTAGTTTCATGAGACTGAATGTTGGCATTCGGTTGAGCCAATTGAGCTTCAAGTTTGGTTTTTTCTTCTCTCATGACCTGCGGCTACGGTTCTAAGGTGCTCAAGAGGTGCTCGATCGACTTGATGCTAGAGTAGAGCTCCTTGGCTTGCTTGTTCCTTGGCCACCTTTCTTTTTCCGAGATCAACTTTGGTGGACATATTCTTGTGTGCTCTCTTGATAGCAAAAAATGATCATCAAGGTGTGATAAAGCATCTATGGCGGCCTTGAGATTAGAGGAAGCTCTTGATCAATAAGCTCGCTATTTCCCTTATTTTGTCGAATCTTGGGCCAAAGCAACGATGTCCTTTTTGAAAATGAGATTATATCCTTTAGCTTGGCTTGACTTTCTGACGATAATTGCTGGTTGGAAGAAACTTCATCATCTTTATCCCCAACATACTCTTCAGCGATAAGGGAAAAACTGGCTTGAGGGTGAGCAGTGTCCTGTTGGTGAACAAGGAAGGGTTTAGCCAAATGATTCGGTCTGAATAAAAATAGCCGAGTGGAATAAGAATAATACCTCTTCGGCAATTACTTGATCAATTGCCTCCTGAGTAACATCAATATGTTGAGTGGTTGATACCACGTCACTTCGGGATTGACAATATCATGGCTTGGTACATCTGAATTGTCGGGGTTGTTGAAACTTGAAGTTCTTGGAGAAGGGGTCCTCCTTGTTCATTTGACCCGATGAAGGGGATGTTTGTTGCCGTTTCGTTTGTTCATCGGCTTGATGAGAGGAAAATTCTTCTGCTTGCTCCTTGTTCACTGCTTGGTCATCTACCCGGTGCATGCTACTTGGTAGGCTCATTATTTACTTGACCGGTGAGGCTCCGGGAGAGTTTTCCAAGATCACTACCCCGTCGGGACTTTGAGGGTTGGCCTCGCACTGTTGAAAGAAAGTGATAAGTGCAAAATATATTTGCAAGTGGAAGATAAAGGGTCAAAAACATTCATACCTGAGGGAGTGGCTTAGCTTTCTTTGATCTTGTTTTCTTGGGAATTGCAGTGTCCTTGATAGGGGAGGAAGGAGTTTTTCTTTTGAGGTCCTTCAGGAGCACTGTATCATCAGCAGGTGTCTTGTTGAATGCTTTCATATTTGGAGCATCATGCCCCAGAGCAGCAACAGGGCCGGGCTGCCAGTATTGAACCTCTAGAGGACTTGGAGGAGCAATGTCCTGTTCAAAAGAGATGTTTAGAAACGGAACAGAGATATAAGGTTGTTGACGCAAAATGTGACCACCCTGCGTCTCACACACAGCAAGCCGGAAAGCCTAGCTTCAATCGGGTGCCGGGCGTACGAATCCGGTGGCGTGCCCGATCGATTTGACACGGAAATCGACAAGGGATAAAATGGTAAGATCATAAGCTGGAACGTCTTTGGTGAGACCGACGCTTCCATCTTTACGGCCCGAAGCCACTTACGACGACACATAGCTATGGAAGCTATCTCGCAACGGGATGCGGCCTTCATTCGGCTAAAGTAATATAACCGATGTAAACGACAAACTAGCCGAATACAGTAAATGAAGATATGTTTGAACAAGATTAGATCATTAAAGCATATCAAACTACATCTCATGTTTAAAGCATCATCAAGCACTAAAAATTAAGAATAAGTAACTTATAAATATAAATCTACTAAACAACACATGCATAGGCTACTCCAACTAGTCTGCGCACGTCTAGCCTTCATAAACCCGTCGAGCATAAACCCAAGCAAGCTAATCCACCGCATGATACCACTCACTATGAATTTACACCACTCCTTGCTACTAGATCAATCCACCGCATGATACAATCTAGCAATAAAGAGCTAAAAGCATATAATTATCTAACAGATCTATAGATACTTGCTACATGTATAAGCATAACCGTATCGGCAAGATTGCCGAATCGGGGTCCATGAAGAAGGAACAAACAAGTAACATGTAAAAGGAGCCTATCAGATTAAACCGATCTCTAGTCCACCGGATGACTAGCTCTAGAGCAACCCAAAGACCTGCATCTGCCGCACGGTACCCGGTCCTGTCAAGGCTTATCTACATATAACGTGAATGAACCCGCAACATGTAACAATCTAGATCGATCTAATTCGGCTATATGAGCTTGATCTACTCGATATTGAATAAGCATGAAAGGAACGATCAACAAGCCGAAAAAAGTATCAATCTAGATTGGGCAAAAGAGTGTTGCAAATAATTAAACATTAAATAAAGCAAGCAACACATGGTAACTTAATGAATCTATTAGATCATGCCAAATCTAAAAGAGCCGATAACTATCTTTACTCATGTCTTAATCCGCCGCACGATACAAGGCACGAGCAAAAACTTCCCGTTTGTCAAACGAGCCTTTGCACGGCCATCCCGTCGAGACAAACAAGACTACTTGCATCACATCTAAATCCACCGCATGATACTAGACATGATAACAAGGTTGCCGGGACTTACGGAGGTCGACGGATCGATTGGCCCTCTCGAAGAACTCGACGACACGACTAAAGGACTCGAAGGGTGGCGCGTAGCCGGTTGTATTGATTTGGTTGTGAACCCTTATTACAATGGTCGAGGGTTTATATTTATACCCCGGACAACACGAATCCTAAGCACTTACGAGCTATCTTAAACAAAATTGGAAAAACAAAAACACGCTAACTCTATCCATAATCGGAGTCCTCGATTATCACGACTCCTTCCCTTTCGGTCGCTTCATCTTTCCTTCTTTCGCCTTCAAACGAAACGGTTGCCGACCGCTTGGTCATTTGCCGAACACATGGAAATTAGTCGACCGCATACGCATTTGCCGAATTGCCCTCTCTGTTCCTTGCGGGTCCACCTGTCATATTCCTGACCAAATTCTGGTGTTAACACATGCCCCCTCAATTTCGAGATAAAAGGATTTTATTTCAAAATTGACTGTCAGTGCTTCTCATCTAGGTCAGCACCGCCAACGCCCGCAGCCGCCACATGAGATCTGCGTTCGTTGTTGTCTTCAATGGCGATGGAGACTTCAACCAGCTCCATTATGGCAACAGGAACTCAAGAAGAGCTTCTAGAGGTAACCCTACTTGCTTTACCTATTCGGCAATTCTTTCGAATCAATTTCCGGATGCACCTTTTGATCCATTCGCTTCAATTTCTTTAAAGGAAATGAAGAATGAGATCTTGATCTCCAATCTTGCGTGTCTGGATCATTTTTCTTGGTCCGCGGGGAGACCCCAATCCAAGGGAATTTATTGAAAAGGAAACCCTGAGGATCCCTTTTAAGTCTAGGATTTCTCCCCCAAACAGATGGCCGAATACTTTCAAAACATGGCCCCTTCCTTCAATCACAGGATGGCGTGATTGGTACCGTAGGATGCAGTCCAGGAGCAGCGATTTTTGGGAATCTCAAGATATTCAGCATTGTTTGGAGCTTTCTTTAGCCGAAATGCCTAGGAATGACTCCCTCCTGATAGCTGCTTCCCACTTCTGGTCCGACGCATCAATGCGTTCATCTTCGGTCATGGCCCAATGTCAATCACTCTCTCGACATCTTTATGATGACCGGTTTAAACATCACCAAGCCAACATACCCATTCAAATACAAAAGCACTAGCTCACGTATGCGCGTCAAATCGGGGAGGAGGTCGGGCCAAGTATGTCCAGACTTATGCTTCAACCGGCCCCATGTCTCGATAAAGAGTATAGGGCATTCATGAACATGTGGTTATGCGATTCATTTTCTGTGGCAAGTCCAATGAGCCCACTCGAATCACATAGTGATGGCCAAGAATTGGCTACGTGCAAGCTGATTCCTTTGGGCAAATATCTGGGGGAGCTTTCTACCACATGATGCACCGGATTCTTGTCCGGATGAGGAATCGGGGTGAAATCTCCCGTGTCAATGGACCATGGTGGCTCCTCCGGATGTGGTTGCAACTATATATGCATCGTTGTCTCTCGTAGATCTCCACAATCCGAACTTTCCTTCAATCAATTATGCTGAAGGTGAAGACCCCAAATACAAACCTTGTCAGACATATGGAGAGGCTGCATCTTCAATCATTATTGACTTAGACCTGGGCCATCTTTTCAAAATCTTCTACAAGGGATTCAATCACATGATCTGGTTTCCCTACGGGGAGAATGAAAATTTAACTCTCCCCTGCAGATTCGGCTATGAGTTGGGCCGCATAGATGATGACTCCGGGGACATTTTCAATTCTTTCATCAAGCCTGTGCTCGTGCTCACAGAATTTCACCATGGTCGGTTGATAAGCTCAACTTATGAATTTTATAATCCAAATATGGTTGCCGAGCGGTTTGGACTCGGTCAATTGCCCCCAAGGCCATATTTTTCAAGCATCATCGAGACCCGGGAGTCTTTGCTGAATATCACCGAGGCCAATAAAGTTTTCAATCTTGGATGCAAGCTTCCAATATATGAACCCAACCCTCGGTGATAATTGAAGCCGCTCATCCTTCATTCAACCTTTGGTGGTAGGAATGGCATTCTCACATATTCAGAGCACAAGTCCACCCTTTATGCCAAGTCTTAATGCCCTCATTCTCCTCTGATGATGAGGTACATGCTTATGGCTACCTTTTACTTTATGTCTCTGTTCTGTTTCTAAACATCTCTTTTGAACAGGACATTGCTCCTCCAAGTCCTCCAAAGGTTCAATACTGGCAACCTGGCCCCATAGCTGCTCTTGGACATGATGCTCCAAATCTGACAGCATTCAACAAAATACCTGCTGATGACACAGTGCTTCTGAAGGACCTCAAAAGAAAAACTCCTTCTTCCCCTATCAAGGACACTGCAATTCCCAAGAAAACAAGATCAAAGAAAGCTAAGCCACTCTCTCAGGTATGAATGCTTTTGACCCCTTATTGTCCTCTCGCAAATGTGTTTGCACTTATCACTTTCTTTCAACAGATACGGCCAACCCTCAAAGTCCCGACGGGGTAGTGATCTTGGAGAACTCTCCTGGAGCCTCTACTGGTCAAGCAAACACTAATGAGCCTACCAGTAGCATGCACCAGGTAGATGACCAAGCAAGTGAACAAGGAAAAGCAGCTGAAGAAAATCTTTCTCATCAGGCAACTGAACAAGGAGAACCCCTTCTCCAAGAACTTCAAGCTTCAACAACCTTGATAGTTCAAAATGTAACAAGCCATGATATCGTCAATCCTGAAGTGAATGTGGCATCAACCACCCAACACATTGATGTTATTCAGGAGGCAACCGATCAAGTAATTGTCGCAGAGGTATTATCCTTACTCCACTCGGCTATTTTTTCAATTCAAACTGAATTATTCGGCTAAACTACCTTCCTTGTTCATCAACGGGACACTTTTAACTCACCCTCAAGCCAGTTTTTCCCTTATCGGCCGAAGAGTTTGCTTTGGGGATAAAGATGATGAAGTTTCTTCCAACCAGCAATTATCATCGAGAGTCAAGCCAAGCTAAAGGATATAATCTCATTTCGAAAAAGGATATTGTTGCTTTGGCCCAAGATTCGGACAAAATAAGGGAAATAGCGAGCTTATTGATCAAGAGCTCCCCTCTAATCTCAAGGCCGCCATAGATGCTTTATCACACCTTGATGATCACTTTGTTTGCTATCAAGAGAGCACACAAGAATATGTCCACCAAAGTTGATCTCGGAGAAAAGAAAGGTGGCCAAGGAGCAAAGAGCCAAGGAGCTCTATTCGGCATCAAGTCAACCGAGCACCTCTTGAGCACTTTAGAACCCGAGCCGCAGTCATGAGAGAAGAAAAAACCAAACTTGAAGCCCAATTGGCTCAACCGAATGCCAACATTCGGTCTCATGAAACTAAGCTCGCAAATTTGCCATCTCTTGATTCGGCTAAATCCAAAATACAATCGAGTCATCAAGGAGACGCGGCAAATCAAAAGCAAACCTGTCCAACATCCAAGATTCTCAAGAAGAGGACCAAAAAGCTCTTGATGAAGCCAACCGAATCAAGATTGATGCTCTTGCGATTATCAATTCTTTCCTAAATGTATAGATGCTTGGCTTGTATTTGAAGATGTAGACACTTAGGCTTGACCTGTCATACTTGAAAACAATTTCTTTTCTCTTGAAAAGTAGATAATCTTCATTTTTCTCTCATAGATGTGTAAAAGTAAACAATTTTTAGCCGAATAACTCTATCGCCTATTTAGCCGACCGAGCGTATGGTAACCGAATCGCCGTGGTGATGGGCTCGGCCCAACTCAACATCGGCCCATGAGTGTGGAAACCCTATCCCGTCGCTTGGCTTTCCGGGCAGTCATCGCCACGGCTCCCACGTTCATAAATAGGATCAATCGGCTCCCACCATCATCACATCAAGCACAAGCATAATCATCCTCAATCTCTTCCACTTCCTCTCCGCCTTCAAGCCTCCAAAAACCCCCACCACCACCAAGCGTCCCGTCGGACGAGGCGGGAGGGAAGCGAACCGGCGCCGGCGGTGAGATCTTCAAACCCTTGAGCCGTGCGGCTTGATAGTTTTACCCGATCGAGTTCCTGCCCCTTGCGGTTGTTCAACTTCTCGACTGCTTTCAGGGCCGTCGGGAACACCGGCGACTACATCGCCAACGTCCGGAGGCGGGTTGCCCGGGCCGGCACCCACACTCCTTCTTCTCGCTCCGCTCCTGCTCTCCGCGGCGGACGCGGCGGAGGAAGCGGCCGTGGTGGTCGCCGTCTGCGGTAGAGATAACCTCCCCATCTTGTTTGCGTTTCTTCTTATTTAGCCGATCTTGATTGCACTGTTTGTAGGACGGCGAGGATCGCCTTGGCCAATGGCGCTTCCTGGCGCGCCGGCCGCGCTCCTCCTGCCCCCGCGGCTCTCCGGCTCCGGCCCGCTCCCTCCGCTCCGGCACCGCCTCGCCTCGGCTTCATCGGGGTCCTCTTCCTCGTACCGTCCTATCTGGGATAGGAATGATGAGGAGATCCCGGCGTACAGCCGCTATGACGCCGCCGCATACCGCCGCGAGCGGGACGAGGCGATGGAGCTTCTTGGTGAAGAAACCAAGAAGTTCGGGATCGCTCAGCTGGAGTTGGAGGACAACTGCCGGCAGCTGAGCGAGGCCGTCACCAGTATTGCTCTTCAACAATTGTTTTTTCGACTCCCGTTCTTCCTGATTCATCTGCTCACTGATGTATCTGATGTTTCTCTGCAGATCTCTCCGCAGAGCTGGAACGCCCGAAGGTGGCGGCGGCGGCGGCCAACCACGTGAACGCCCGGGGCGACCACGCGGATCGCCTTGAGGCGATTCCCGGTCGAGTCGACCGGGTTGCCCTTCATGGCGTGCGCCTCGGCACCTCCTCGGCCGGCGGGGGATGTCGTCCCGGGCCGGGGACGACTACGCTCCGATGCCGGCCGGCTTCCGCGGCGGGCTCCCTCACGAAGTCGACGACATCGAGGGCCTCCCGGCGGGTTACGACGCCCACGCCGACGCCATGGCCAACGCCACCAACCACGAGTCTGTCCTCAACAAGCTCTTCAACGAAGAAGAGGAGTAACTTGTACTAGGATTGGCGCGGGTTGTAAATAAAATTTTAATGAAGAATGTTGGTCCTCTTCTTGTTCTTGCTTGTCGTGATGACATTCGTCCGTCGCATTTGCTTCTTTGCAAATTTTTCCTTAGCTAGAACTCAAGCGCAACACTCTTCCCGAACGAGAACTCCCGAATCGCATGACATCATTTTAGCCGATTAGATCTCGGTCTGTTCCATGACTTGACGGTTTGTAACGTAGTACTTCAATTCCCTTTATCTTCTCCCGATAAACCTATCAGGTGAGAGATAAGATCAAACTGTTCACTTATACTTTTAAAAAATCGTTGAAGGCGATACAACCGTATCGGCTATTTTTGTTACGAAGACGATACACACGATATCGGCTATCTTTCCACTAGAAGCGATAATATTATCGGCTATACCACGCTTATGTCATAGTCACAATTAAGATCCAACTTCGATACTTGGATAAAACTTCTTAAGGTATCTGCCATTGATGGCTCTAGTAAGTTCTTCTCCAAACAGCGTTTTTTCAATATATAGCATTGCCGAGAGCACAACCGACAACCCGAAAAGGTCCTTCCCAATTCGGAGACCACTTGCCGAATGTTGTCCTTGGTACCAATCGGCAATATCGTCTTCCAAACCAATTCTCCTTCGCAAATTGCTTAATTTTAACTCTCTTGTTGTAGTACTTGGCAACACGTATTTTATTCTTCTCAATGTTCTCCAAGGCCTTAAGACGAATCAAATGCAAATCTTCTAATTCATCCATCATCAAATCTTTATAATCTTTTTACTGTCGAGTCCTTTTGTAACTCAACTCTCCTTGATCCCGATTGCAACTCCCAAGGCATTATAGCATTATGCCCATAAACCAACTCATATGGAGATGCTTGTGTGGATCCATGGCAAGCCATTCGGTAAGCCCACAATGCTTCATTAAGGACCAAGTGCCATCTCCTTGGCTTCTCATCGATTTTCTTCTGAATAATCTTGATCATGATCTTATTTGACGCCTCTGCTTGGCCATTGGCTTGCGCATAATAAGGAGAAGAATTATATAACCTTATCCCCATGCTTTCGGCAAAGTCACAAAACTCTGAAGAAGTGAACTGAGTTCCCTGATCAGTTGTAATGGTCTCGTGGAATCCCAAACCTATGAATTATATGCTCCTTGACAAAACTGATCATATTCTCGATGTGACCTTTTTCAAAGGGATAGCTTCAACCCACTTGGTGAAATAATCTGTTTGCCCGACAACACAAATTTGTGTCCTTTGCTAGATGGAGGATTGATCTGTCCAATTAAATCTATACCCCATCCTCTCGAACGGCCAAGGTTTAATTATTGGATTCGGAAGCGGATCGGCGCTCTTTGAACATTACCAAATATCTGACAATCTCGACACCCATTGTAATATTCAAAGCAATCCTCCAACATAGTTGGCCAAAAGTACCCTGTCCTCCTTATTATCCATTTCATTCGGTAGGCCGACTGATGCGCACCACAAGCTCCCTCATGGACTTCAAACATAATCTTCTTAGCCTCTTCTTGGCTCAAGCACTTGAGCAACACTCCATCTATAGACTTGTGGTACAACTGATCATTAAGAAGCACAAATTTAAGTGCCTTATACCTGAGCCTCCGGGAAACTCTTTGAGATGGGTCTTTCAGATAGTTGATAATGTCACTTCTCCAGTCATTACTTATCTGATCAGAATTGAAAACATCTTCTTCTGCTGTATAGACTTCATAATTTTCCCGATATCCATATGCCGTTTGAGCTAATTTATTTGCTTCTCCATTGTGCTCTCTGGGTATATGATGCAAAGTAACTACTGAAAAACTTTTTAGAAGTTCCCTACATTGTTCATGGTACCCTTGCAAAAGACATCATTTTTGCATTCATATTGTCTGTCAACCGATTGATTACCAATTCGGAATCACCAAATACCTCAACGACAACGACCTTGATTCTACCAACAAATTAAAGCCCTCTAAGCAAAGCCTCATACTCGCTTGATTGTTAGTGACAGGATATTCAATTGAAAAAGCAAACTCAAATATCTTTCCACGTGGGGATATCAAAAGAATACCAGCACCACCACCTTTGTCACATGATGATCCATCAAAAAATAATGCCCATGGGGCAATGTTAATCATATCAACAGATAAATCACGATGTTGAGTAATAAAATCGGCAATTGCCTGTCCTTTCACTTGCTTTTGCCGACTCATACCTTAAATTAAACTCGACGGTGCTAATACCCATTTGCCGATTCTCCCACTTAAAATCGGCATTGACAACATGTGTTTAATTACATCAAAACTAGATATCACCACACATTCGGCGTTTAACAAATAGTGCCGAAATTTGGTGCATGAGTAATAAACACACAAACGAGCTTTTCTATAGCCGAATACCTTGTTTTAGGATCTAACAGGTTTTCGGCTAAGGTAAGCTATTACTCTCTCTTTTCCATCAAACTCTTGCATAAGGGCCGATCCTATTGTTAGGCTATCGGCCGCCACATACTGACTTGAAAGGCTTCTCAAGTTGTGGAGGTACCAACACCGGTGGTGCCTTCATATATTGCTTGATTTCATCAAAAGTCTTTTTCTTTGTATGTCACCCCGCATAAATTTCGATCTTTCTTGAGCTTCAACAATGGAGAGAAAGGCAACACTCTTTACGATAAATTGGATATGAATCTTCTCACGAAATTGACCTTGCCCAGCAATGATTGCAACTCGTAAGGTTAGTTAGGGGCACAACTTTGTCTATTGCTTCCATGCTCTTTTTCCCAACTTCTATCCCTCCTTTGTGGATCAAGAACCCTAAGAACTCACCCAGGCCGAGACTCCAAAAGCACACTTGTTTGGATTCATCTTTAAGCCATGTCTCCTTGTGCACTCCAAAGTCTTTCTTAAATCGGCTAAATGTCCTTCATGGTCTCTGGATTTGACTACTACATCATCAATATAAATTTCTACGGTCTTGCCGATTAACTCATGAAAGATATAGTTCATGGCTCTCGATAAGTTGCACCGGCATTCTTTAATCCAAATGTCATCACTATCCACTCAAACAATCCAATGTGACCGGGACATCGAATGCGGTCTTTGCAATATCTTCAACTGCCATGAAAATTTGGTTGTAGCCAGCATTGCCATCCATAAAACTAATAACTTCATAACCCGCCGCATCCACTAATAAATCGGCAAGCGGCATTGGGTATCCATCCATTGGAGTAGCTTTGTTGAGATCTCTGAAATCTATGCATACCCTCATCTTTCCATTCTTCTTGTAGACAGGTACTATATTTGAAATCCATTTTGCATACCTGCATGGCCGAATAAAGTTTGCCTCAATTAATCTCTCAATCTCTTTCTTTACATCGGCCAATACCTCCTCCTTATAAATTTTACGTGGAGGTTGTTTAAAAGGACAAAATCCAGGTTTTATAGGCAGTTTATGCTCAACAATTGATCGATCCAATCCAGGCATCTCTGTGTAATCCCAAGCAAAGCAATCCTTGAACTCCTTCAGCAACTCTATTAACTTCAATTTATATTGCGGTCTAAGTTTGCACGATATACATCGGCCTTGACTTTGTGCTATCACCAACATTGATTTCTTCTAACTTGTCGGCCGACATGAAACCACGACCCGGTTGCCTTTGTTGCCATCGATTGGATTGCCCATTAAAAGTTACTTTGTCGAGCCATTTGCTTGGATCGGTACATTTTATCCTGTCGAACACATTGACGGGACCTTCTTTCCATACCTTACCCGAAAGGCAATCTAGTCCATCATACTCCCAATAAGCGAGGCTCGAAGTGGCAACACTCACTTTGAATCATCGGCTGAACAATTTCCACATCATCTCCTACCCACCGAATAAGGATTTGATGCATAGTTGAGGGTATACGGCAATTAGCATGGATCCAATCCCTTCCCGGAAGCATGCTATATGCCCCCTTGCCATCAATGACAAAGAAGGTAGTGATCAAGGTCTTGGATCCAATCATCGAGTTCCACATGTCTTGCTCCACGAGTATCGAAGCATTGCCGAGTAAAATCTCTAAGGATCATGTCGATCTGCAGCAAATCTTCATTTGTCATACCAAGTTTCCCGAAAGTAGCATAGGGCATAATATTGATAGCAGGCCCCTCCATCAACAAGCATCTTGGTTAAAGGCTTGCCATTGACATATCCCTTCAAGTACAATGGTTTCGGATGACGATTTTTAACGGCTTGTCAAAGATTGCTTGCCGAGTCAACACAAGTTGAGCCATCGGGTCTCGGCATTCGGTCTCATCAAAATCGAATATACCTCATCTTGCACTTCTTGGTCTTCGGGAGCTTTAAACTCTAATGGAATGAAGAACACCATGTTAGTATCAAATAGATGAGCCCCGTCCACCATCCTTTTTCTTAGGACGCCATACGGCTTCTTTTCGGCTATTTCTTGCTTCGGCTCTTGATTTCTCAAACGCTGAACTCTTCTCTTGGCTTTTCCGAGACCGGGAGGGCACCATTGACCTTTTTGCCACTGTAGGAGCTCTCTTCCGTAGTATGGACACTACCGTGAGCCCAAGTTTGGTCTGCAAATCTTTTCCTCTCGATATCCATCAAAACTTTTTATTTTTAGGCGCCGATCGTTCTTCCGGAACTTTCATCCCAAGTCTATCATGAACGGGATGGCGGTTGACTCGAGATTGCTCGTACTGCGAATATTGATCACTACATTCGGGGCAATTGTTTCGGCGAGCAATTTCAAGCCTTCATTCCAACGATTAATGCGAAGAAGGAACAGTTCAATGAGATTTCTCTTGTTCTCTCCTGTATTCTTCTTGTTCTCTCTCGGCGCACCTCTCGCTTCATATTTCCGACGTTACGCCATGAACTGCGCTCCTCTTCAATGTCTTGCTTGTTCCTCATCATATTCCATCTTCTTTTCCCACCGCCACTTATTCAACAAGTGTCGTCTTTGTAACTCTAACGCTTCGGCTCAACGTGTATTCGGCAATTTCCTTGGCTGCATCGAAGCGACCCTTCTCTCGTTCGGCTATTTTTGAACTGCGCTTGTTGCACTTCCTCCTTGGTAACTTGCCGATTAGGGTCAACGAACCACTCTCCTTGGCTCTTTCGGATGTCGAAACCTTCATCTTTCCCTTTTCCTTGGACTCACCGGCATCAACCATACCTATGGAGAAAGAGACCATGTTCTGAGGGAACGGGTTCTTGTCCACTTTCATCTTGCCATCAAATCTTAAATGTCCATCTTGAATAGCCTTCTGAATCTTTACTCTGAACACTCGGCAATCATTGATATGATGAGAGTTTGTATCATGAAATCCACGGTACTTCTTATCCTTTACTCCTTCAGTAGCGGCATAGGATGTCCTTACGCGGCTTAACGCGTCCTTCTTGGACCGAGATACAAAAAGAGCTTATCTCGCTTTCTGCGACATCAAAATCATAAGATCCCTTCTGCTGCTTCACCCATCGATGACCGACCAAAGTAGGCTCTTTTGTCCGGGTCAACTCTGCAGCGGCTACTTCATCTTCATCTTCATATTCGGATGCTTCTTCCGAAAATCCTCGATACATATCAACGGTTACCTTGTTCTTCCGAAACGAGCATCTCTTCGAACCCTTGGGCTTGATTGCTCATTGTCTTTGTCGGCTTTTGTGCAAGCTGTCCAAGATCTTCAAACTCCATGCCGAATAGCTTGTCTCGATATGTGGCGGCATGCACCGCAATGACCAATTGTGCGAGCCGGTCATCGGGAATAGTCGAGAGAATAGCACATGTTCTTTGCTTCTCCGAATCTGCGGAGATACTCCATTGGTGTCTCGGTAGTTTTCATCCTCATAG
This sequence comes from Themeda triandra, assembly GCA_018135685.1. NCBI lineage: Eukaryota > Viridiplantae > Streptophyta > Magnoliopsida > Poales > Poaceae > Themeda > Themeda triandra. Next base: position 91,275 of record JAENPR010001347.1, on the reverse strand, counting down.
ACCACGAGATCAACCATCTTCTTCTCATTGGTTCTGTATAAAAGTATGAATGGAATTTTTGCTCCAATTACGCCCATGTACCAATGGAATTGGCCGGCTGCGATGCAAACCATGTGAAAGCCGGCCTGTCGGAGACATAGGAAAATATCGATCCTCCAAGCTTCATCGGCGCGACTTCTCCAAGTTGCATCGGATATCTACCACATGCTCAATGGTGCTGGTGTCATCGACCGGAGAATTTGGTCAAATCCGTTGGTGGCTTAACTCTTGGTGGAAGAGCTACCCTATTGTACCACTCTGGGAAAGGAGATTTGTATGCATATGTCGATGCTTTGGTTTCGGGCCGAATTGATTACGCATCATGTCGGCCATTACCCGCTTTAGGAGCTCATCATTTGCATCTTTTGCTCCCTGTCTTCTAGAAGGCATTCCCGATGCACTCCCGTACCCTTTAGATTCGGCAAAGCACTCGAGCACCGTAATCAGTAAATTCATTGTACCCATCTCCATAGACACTCTTACGCAATCTATTTGCCACTTGGAGCAATCTTGTAAGCGAGATGCGGGTATATCCGTTGTTGCACCAAAAGTTACTTGACCATAAGTTTGCTTTGCTCGGCAACGGGAGGCTTTTCTTTTTCATCGTGAATAGCTCCATCCTTGCTTGTACCGATTATCTCTTCTCCTCCGAGTTGACTTTCCGAAGATTCTTGAGTGTTGAAGTACAACTTTGGTCCAACAAGCTCTCCAAATCTTTCTTCAAAGCGCTTGTCAACTGCTGGACCAAAAGTGTCGGCCATGATTTTGCGGAAGGTGCCCGGAAAAGCCGTGTTGTGATTCAACATAGTGTCTCCCACGGCTTTGTATATGGCTGCAACTACCCTCTGCATCTCCTCCTCGTCGGTAATGTCGAGGCCCGACCGGCGAGAAGAACTCGTGGCAGTGATTGCTTGACGATCACTCTGCCACTCTTGTTCTTGGAAAAAGACATCAGACATTTCTGCTGAAACTGTTCCATTGCTTGTTCCACGATCTGACGTTGCTCTGGCTGCAGCTCGTCCATGGTCACGTTCAGAACGTGACTGTTGTCAATTTCCGATCCCATCTTAGATTGAGAAGTTGTCCCACCGGGCGTGCCAAAAAGTGTGTTGACGCAAAATGTGACCACCCTGCGTCTCACACACAGCAAGCCGGAAAGCCTAGCTTCAATCGGGTGCCCGGGCGTCTGAATCCGGTGGCGTGCCAGTCGATTTGACCTGAAAATCGACAAGGGATAAAACGGTAAGATCATAAGCTGGAACGTCTTTGGTGAGACCAGGCAGTTCCATCTTTATGACCACGAAGCCACTTACGACGACACATAGCTATGGAAGCTATGCGCAACGGGATGCGATTCATTCGGCTAAAGTAATATAAGCGTGTAAACAACAAACTAGCCGAATACGGTAAATGAAGATATGTTTGAACAAGATTAGATCATTAAAGCATATCAAACTACATCTCATGTTTAAAGCATCATCAAGCACTAAAAATTAAGAATAAGTAACTTATAAATATAAATCTACTAAACAACACATGCATAGGCTACTCCAACTAGTACGCCGCACGTCTAGCCTTCATAAACCCGTCGAGCATAAACCCAAGCAAGCTAATCCACCGCATGATACCACTCACTATGAATTTACACCACTCCTTGCTACTAGATCAATCCACCGCATGATACAATCTAGCAATAAAGAGCTAAAAGCATATAATTATCTAACGAGATCTATAGATACTTGCTACATGTATAAGCATAACCGTATCGGCAAGATTGCCGAATCGGGGTCCATGAAGAAGGAACAAACAAGCAACATGTAAAAGGAGCCTATCGAGATTAAACCGATCTCTAGTCCACCGGATGACTAGCTCTAGAGCAACCCAAAGACCTGCATCTGCCGCACGGTACCCGGTCCTGTCAAGGCTTATCTACATATAACGTGAATGAACCCGCAACATGTAACAATCTAGATCGATCTAATTCGGCTATATGAGCTTGATCTACTCGATATTGAATAAGCATGAAAGGAACGATCAACAAGCCGAAAAAAGTATCAATCTAGATTGGGCAAAAGAGTGTTGCAAATAATTAAACATTAAATAAAGCAAGCAACACATGGTAACTTAATGAATCTATTAGATCATGCCAAATCTAAAAGAGCCGATAACTATCTTTACTCATGTCTTAATCCGCCACACGATACAAGGCACGAGCAAAAACTTCCTGTTGTCAAGCAGACGCCTGCCGCACGGCCATCCCGTCGAGACAAACAAGACTACTTGCATCACATCTAAATCCACCGCATGATACTAGACATGATAACAAGGTTGCCGGGACTTACGGAGGTCGACGGATCGATTGGCCCTCTCGAAGAACTCGACGACACGACTAAAGGACTCGAAGGGTGGCGCGTAGCCGGTTGTATTGATTTGGTTGTGAACCCTTATTACAATGATCGAGGGTTTATATTTATACCACGGACGAACACGAATCCTAAGCACTTACGAGCTATCTTAAACAAAATTGGAAAAACAAAAACACGCTAACTCTATCCATAATCGGAGTCCTCGATTATCACGACTCCTTCCCTTTCTGGTCAGCTTCATCTTTCCTTCTTTCGCCTTCAAACGAAACGGTTGCCGACCGCTTGGTCATTTGCCGAACACATGGAAATTAGTCGACCGCATACGCATTTGCCGAATTGCCCTCTCTGTTCCTTGCGGGTCCACCTGTCATATTCCTGACCAAATTCTGGTGTTAACAAAGGTAAAAGGTAGCCATAAGCATGTACCTCATCATCAGAGGAGAATGAGGGCATTAAGACTTGGCATAAAGGGTGGACTTGTGCTCTGAATATGTGAGAATGCCATTCCTGCCACCAGAGGTTGAATGAAGGATGAGCGGCTTCAATTATCACCGAGAGGGTTGGGTTCATATATTGGAAGCTTGCATCCAAGGTTGAAAACTTTATTGGCCTCGGTGATATTCAGCAAAGACTCCCGGGTCCGATGATGCTTGAAAAATATGGCCTTGGAGGCGATTGACCGAGTCCAAACTGCACGGCAACCATATTTGGATTATAAAATTCATAAGTTGAGCTTATCAACCGACCATGGTGAAATTCTGGCTGGCGAGCACGGGGCTTAATGAAAGAATTGAAAATGTCCCTGGAATCATCATCTATGCAGCCCAACTCATAGCTGAATCTGCAGGGGAGAGTTAAATTTTCATTCTCCCTGTAGGGAAACCAGATCATGTGGTTGAATCCCTTGTAGAAGATCTTGAAAAGATGGCCCAGGTCTAAGTCAATAATGATTGAAGATGCAGCCTCTCCATATGTCTGACAAGATTTGTATCTGGGGTCTTCACCTTCAGCATAATTGATTGAAGGAAAGTTCAGATTGTGGAGATCTACAGAGACAATCTGATGCATATATAGTTGCAACCACATCTGGAGGAGCCACCATGGTCCATTGACACAGGAGATTTCACCCTGATTCCTCATCTGGACAGTAATCTGGTGCATCATGTGGTAGAAAGCTCCCAGCAGATATTTGCCCAAAGGAATCAGCTTGCCTGTAGCCAATTCTTCAGCCATCACTATGTGATTCAGAGTGGGCTCATTGGACTTGCCACAGAAAATGAATCTGCATAACCACATGTTCATGAATGCCCTATACTCTTTATCAGACACGGGGCCGGTTGAAGCATAAGTCCGGACATACTTGGCCCGGCCTCCTCCCCGATTTGACGCCTTACGTGAGCTAGTGCTTTTGTATTTGAATGGGTATGTTGGCTTAGTGATGTTTAAACCAGTCATCATAAAGATGTCTGAGAGAGTGATTGACATTGGGCCATGACCGAAGATGAACGCATTGATGGCGTCAGACCAGAAGTGGGAAGCAGCTATCAGGAGGGAGTCATTCTTAGGCATTTCGGCTAAAGAAAGCTCCAAACAGTGCTGAATATCTTGAGATTCCCAAAAATCACTGTCCTTGGACTGCATCCTACGGTACCAATCACGCCATCCTGTGATTGAAGGAAGGGGCCATGTTTTGAAAGTATTCGGCCATCTTGTTTGGGGGAGAAATCCTAGACTTAAAAGGGATCCTCAGGGTTTCCTTTTCAATAAATTCCCTTGGATTGGGATCTCCCCGCGGACCAAGAAAAAATGATCCAGGACACGCAAGATTGGAGATCAAGATCTCATTCTTCATTTCCTTTAAGAAGAAATTGAAGCGAATGGATCAAAAGGTGCATCTGGAAATTGATTCAGAAAGAATTGCCGAATAGATAAAGCAAGTAGGGTTACCTCTAGAAGCTCTTCTTGAGTTCCCCGTTGCCATAATGGAGCTGGTTGAAGTCTCCATCGCCATTGAAGACAACAACGAACGCGAGATCTCGGGTGGCGGCTGCGGGCGTTGGCGGTCTTGACCTAGATGAGAAGCAACGACAGTCAATTTCGAAATAAAATCCTTTTATCTCGAAATTGAGGGGGCATGTGTTAACACCGAGAATTTGGTCGGGAATATGACGGGTGGACCCGCAAGGAACGGAGAGGGCAATTCGGCAAATGCGTATGCGGTCGACTAATTTCCATGTGTTCGGCAAATGACCAAGCGGTCGGCAACCGTTTCGTTTGAAGGCGAAAGAAGGAAAGATGAAGCGACCGAGAAAGGGAAGGAGTCGTGATAATCGAGGACTCCGATTATGGATAGAGTTAGCGTGTTTTTGTTTTTCCAATTTTGTTTAAGATAGCTCGTAAGTGCTAAGGATTCGTGTTCTGTCCAAGGTATAAATATAAACCCTCGATCATTGTAATAAGGGTTCACAACCAAATCAATACAACCGGCTACGCGCCACCCTTCGAGTCCTTTAGTCGTGTCGTCGAGTTCTTCGAGAGGGCCAATCGATCCGTCGACCTCCGTAAGTCCCGGCAACCTTGTTATCATGTCTAGTATCATGCGGTGGATTTAGATGTGATGCAAGTAGTCTTGTTTGTCTCGACGGGATGGCCGTGCGGCGGCGTACGCTTGACAACGGAAGTTTTTGCTCGTGCCTTGTATCGTGCGGCGGATTAAGACATGAGTAAAGATAGTTATCGGCTCTTTTAGATTTGGCATGATCTAATAGATTCATTAAGTTACCATGTGTTGCTTGCTTTATTTAATGTTTAATTATTTGCAACACTCTTTTGCCCAATCTAGATTGATACTTTTTTCGGCTTGTTGATCGTTCCTTTCATGCTTATTCAATATCGAGTAGATCAAGCTCATATAGCCGAATTAGATCGATCTAGATTGTTACATGTTGCGGGTTCATTCACGTTATATGTAGATAAGCCTTGACAGACCGGGTACCGTGCGGCGGATGCGAGTCTTTGGGTTGCTCTAGAGCTAGTCATCCGGTGGACTAGAGATCGATTTAATCGATAGGCTCCTTTTACATGTTGCTTGTTTGTTCCTTCTTCATGGACCCCGATTAGGCAATCTTGCCGATACGGTTATGCTTATACATGTAGCAAGTATCTATAGATCTGTTAGATAATTATATGCTTTTAGCTCTTTATTGCTAGATTGTATCATGCGGTGGATTGATCTAGTAGCAAGGAGTGGTGTAAATTCATAGTGAGTGGTATCATGCGGTGGATTAGCTTGCTTGGGTTTATGCTCGACGGGTTTATGAAGGCTAGACGTGCGGCAGACTAGTTGGAGTAGCCTATGCATGTGTTGTTTAGTAGATTTATATTTATAAGTTACTTATTCTTAATTTTTAGTGCTTGATGATGCTTTAAACATGAGATGTAGTTTGATATGCTTTAATGATCTAATCTTGTTCAAACATATCTTCATTTACTGTATTCGGCTAGTTTGTTCTGTTTACATCAGTTATATTACTTTAGCCGAATGAACTGCATCCTGTTGGCAGATAGCTTCCATAGCTATGTGTCGTCGTAAGTGGCTTCAGGGCCGTAAAGATGGAACTGTCTGGTCTCACCCAGCACGTTCCAGTTATGATCTTACCGTTTTATCCCTTGTCGATTTCCAGGTCAAATCGACTGGCACGCCACCGGATTCAGACGCCCGGGCACCCGATTGAAGCTAGGCTTTCCGGCTTGCTGTGTGTGAGACGCAGGGTGGTCACATTTTGCGTCAACAATAGTTGATGACTTGAAGATGATGAAGAAAAAGAAAACAAGAAGGGGTGGAAGAGCAAGGCACCCAACTCCTATTGAAAATGCCAAGATGATGATGAGCAAGAATCAAGAGAAGAAAGATTTGGCTCACATCAAGTGCTTCAAGTGTGAAGAGATGGGACACTATGCCTCGGGGTGTCCTACAAAGCTTGAGAAGAAGGCTCAAGCAACTCAAAATAGGCAAGGCAATGAAGAGCGTCACATGAGCAATGAAGAAAAGGCTCAATTAAAGAGAAGATGCTATTCATGCCGGGAAAGGGGACACATGGCTCATTCATGTCCCCTAGGTAACAATTCTAAGCCTATTTCAATTGATGCAAATAATATGCTTAGAAAGGATGGTAATGGTACCTCTACGGTCTCTATTGCAAAACATCCCGCTATCCATACTAAGGCTTTGCCTAGGTATGTGGCTCCTAACTTGAGAGGACCCAAACATGTTTGGGTACCATCAAAAAGTGGATGATTATTTGTAGGTACCATGGCATTGGAGACTTGATTCAATTGAATTCATTTCATTTATCATTTGATTGAATCAAGTATTGAAGCTTAGTGCTATTTCTTTCTCAATGCCAAGTCATGACTAGTGAAGTCCAATGTGCTACAACATACAAGTGCAATAATCAAGTTGTGGTAATCAATTGGTATTCGAAGGCTTGCAAATTATTTGAGTTGAAGCTTGCTAATGGATGATCATGAGTTATCAAAGGTATATTCCTAGTTGATCTATTCATTTGGGTGCATATGAGTTGATTGAATTGGATATATGCATATGTTGCTTGCTATGAGATGATTGAATGGATTAATTGCTTAGTAGTCAAATTTGAATTAGTTTGGTTGGATATGATCACAAGATGACTCTTAATAAGCGGTTTGAATGGATATATGTCTTGTGTTGGTATTCAAACAAATTGATATCAAGTTTGACTCAATTTGAAGAGGCATAGCTCAATTGCTTAAAAATCTGTCCAAATATTTAGAATCTGAGCTAGCTGAAAAGACGGCCATGATTGAGTGATCAAATTTATTTGGATTGGCTTGAAATTTGGTATGGATGCTCTACACTTATGGTACAATATGCTGTACAAACTTCATGAAGATTGGATAAGAATTGCTTCGGTTTTGGAGTACATCTTGTCAGCAATAGTGCAGCAATTTTCAGCATACAACAGTAAGGGAAGATGTGAAATCTGGTAGCAATCTAGAAGGCCAATGAAGCTCAAATTTTTATAGCTGCTGGTATACTCAATGTTGCACATCTCCACCAAATTTCATGGCATTTGGAGCTGTACATTATGAGATATGAATTATTCTTTGAAGAGTACAGAATCTGCCAGAAAAGTGACTATCATTGGTTATATCAAGAGTCACTCAAATTGAAAGGTCCTCATGTTGGTTTCATGTTTATAAGTGGTTGAGGAACCTAACTTTGGTTTTGAATTGGTCTAGAAGCATGAAGAATAATGAGTACAAGGCCATTTGATTGTGAAGTGTATTTGTTACACAGTTTGGTACTCAAATCGAAGATCAAGATCAAACTCAAGATGAAGATGAAGTTTAAGTTCTAGTGACAAATTGAAGATCATTTGGTAGAAAGAAAAGAACTTAAACAAGAAAGAAAAGGACTTAAAGAAGATTTCAAGTGATTCATCATATCAAGTCCAAAGGATCAATCAAAGAAAGGCAATTCAAGTGAGTGTCAAGGATAGTTCTTGGTGATCCAAGAGATATTGGAGATGCTCGGTTGAAGCATTCAAAAGGGTTGATAAAGTAAGCAAGCAACACCCAAGATAGAGAGCAATACATGACAAGTCAAGAGATAATACAAGTGGTGCACAAGTGGTACCCATTCAAGTGGTATTCTCTCATGCAAGCAAGAATCACAAGAAGAAGCGGGCCAACCACAACAAGAAAGTGCACTTGATCTCAAGTGGGTTTTCACCTCATATGGGTGAAGCATGGTATTCAATCATGGTATCTATTGGCTTCATCAAGCTTATAAATGGACTTCACATTGCTATTGGAGGAATGTATTGGAATCTAAATGACTATACTCTTCTCCAACATAGCAAAGGTATCATTGTAATGTGCATGATCATTTCATCCCTTACTAGTATGCGGTTAGTACATATAGTACATGCTTATTAGGATCATGCATAACATTAAAATGTTTTAAATTCATAGTCTATCACTATTGCTTGAATGTTTGATTTATCTAGTGGTATGAGTATGAGTTTGTTCATGAGCTAGTGAACCCAAGTACTTGATCTAGTTTGAATTGCATATAAATTTCAAGTACAACATTGGTAAGATAACCCTTCTAGTAAGGTGTGAAGAAGCTTGTCATTGGTTCAAACAGGACTTGGATGTTTATAAGTGATTCATATTGGCTCAAGTCAAAGAAATAGAAGCTCATGAAGACTATCAAGTTCAAGAATTGGTTATTCATGATAAATCCAACAAGTGGTTACCATAATGATAGTTCTTGCAAGAAATGTCTAGTCTATCACTATCTTCAAGTGGTGTTCCTACAAGTGGTATGGTACACATGGTTTTCATTCAAGTGATATCTAGTACATCAAGATGATGGTTCCACAAGTGATCCTCAACTTTAAAGTGATCAATTCAAATCAAGAGAAGCTACCCTCACCGACAAGAAAGTGTTTACTGATTGGTTTGACTCATGCTTTGTCATAGGGGAGGAGCCCCACTTCATCGGTATTAGAGACAAAGAAACTTCAAGTGACCTACATGTAGTATCTTTGGTGCTATGACAAAGGGGAGTGCCCAATGCATAGTTACAAGTGGATTCCTTGCAACTACATGTGGATTTTACAAGTGGTGTCATTCCAACATATGGTGTTGTCCATCAAAAATGAAGATTCAAGACTCAACCATCAACCCCTAGTTCCAATCCTTTGCATCAAGAGAATTTTTCTTACATGTGGTATCTTCAAGTGGTATTCTTTTGCATACCTTTATGGTCATTGATGACAAAGGGGGAGAGAATTGTACAAAGATATGCGAAGAAGCATACAAAGGGAGAATGCGAAGAAGCATACAAATGGGAGAAATATGGAACAAAAGAAGCATACAAAGGGGAGTAGAAAATGGACATGGATCAAGAGGGAGCAACATTAAAGAATGGAGGAGGATAAAAAATTCCTGATTAAGAGAAGCACACAAGTAGGGGAGCAAGCTCATGAACTTGTTTGATTGCATTTGATATGTGCATATTCATGTGCTTGCTTGCATTCGCATAAGTTCTTATATTTCAATATGCAATGCTTGTGTGGTGAATGCTAGTTATAGAACTTGATTGATGATTTGAAAAACTAGCACGTATAGGATGGTTTAGCTAGTCACATGTGCTTTACAAGTGGTACTAGAACCTTGCTTATAATGTTGATCTCATGAGGTATCTAGTGTTTTGTTTCATGTGATTTCTAGCAAACCATGATGCTAAGGATGAACTTCAATGGTGCAACTCCGATTGGTATCACGCTTCAAAGGTTTATCCTATATACCTTAGCATCACTTAGTAGTGCTAACTCTCCCAAAATTTCCATATTCATACATGTGTGCAAACTTGAAACCAAACCATTTGAGCACACATGTAGGGGGAGCTATCACTACCAAGTTGACTTTGTGGTACTTATCCAAATCATAACATTGAGCTTAAATGTTGGATAAGTGGCATAAAGTCCAAATATTCTTAAATTCCATATCTTTGTAGAGTTGTCATCAATTACCAAAAAGGGGGAGATTGAAAGGCCCTTGTTTGGTTTTGATAATTGAGTGACAACTTTAGGTGGACTAACATGTGTGATGGTTGAGATACACGGGAGTTAGTTCACGGGTACATGTGTGTGAGCAACATATGCCATGGTGGAGATGGCTTGGAGATGTTGTGAGGCTCAACACATGAGTTGATAAAGGAGCTCATTGCAAATGAGACATGACATGGAGTCATGTGACCAAGAGGTGAAGATCAAGATGAGGCTTGGCTTGATGGACCGGTTGCAAGTGTGAAGGGCAAGTTGAGGCTGCGAAGCGAAGGACCATGCGATGGTGAAGCTTGGGCAAGACTTGGCGCCGATGGACCGACGCAACGGTGAAGAGCAAGTGAGGTCAAGATCGATGGACCAAGAGTGTCACATGATGATATGAAGTGGATCATATCATTTGATGATCGTGTCGGTGCATGTTGTTGCATTGGCACAATGGAGGAAGACGGTGGAGATGGAAATGCGCAAGGCAAAGGTATAACCTAGGGCATTTCATTTCACCGGTCTAAGGTTGAGTAGAGAAGTACTTGACCGGATTTAGGATAGATGGCCGTACTATCAAGAGGGGTAATCTTGTTTGCATATCGGTCATCTAGTGCCACTTGAGCGATTTAACATTGCGATGTGCTAGGATCGAGTGGCGTGGTGAGTTGAAGAGAAAATCCTTTGAAAATGATTGTGAAAATGCTAACACACAAGCACATGGAGTTGTACACTTGGTGGTGTTGGCACATTTACAAAGGTGGTGAATGTTCGCGCTGTGGTTTGTAGGGTTGAGTTGGGCTTGGATTCGGGATGTTTGTATACCATAGGGTTTGTATACCAGCACATGTTGGCGGGATTCGGCGCTTTCGGGAAAATTGGAAGCATATTTTCCATTGCGCCGGATGCAAATTGTTGTTGGAAACATGCTATCTATGGTGGTCAAGTTGGTATACTTGTTGAATAGCATGGTGGAGAAGATTGCGTTTTCGACGGGTCAGTAAATCATGGATTTACAAGCGCCGGGCACGCGGCCGGACGAGCGGCGAGCGGGCGCGGACGCGTCCAGCGCATGGAAGGTTGGCGTGGGCGGGCGCTCGGCGGCTTGAGCGCCGGACGCCCGAGGAGCGTCCGCGCACGCGGACTCGGACGAAACCCCAGTGCCGAGTGCCGCGAGCACGTTCGCCCGACGCGCGCGCCGGACGCGAGCGGCGGACTCGGGCGAATCCTTTTGGCGTCCGGCGGTTCTCGTGCGCGCGGGCGGTGCTGGTGGATGCATCTGGCCGGACGCGTCCCGGCGGTGGTCACCGAGCGCGTCCGGCGCGGGTTTCGAGCGATCGTGAGGTAGCCGTTGGGGATCAACGGTCGACTTGAACGGTCGGTACACGTGGCGTGACGGAGGAGCGCCGGACGCGGCTTGGAGCGTCCGGCGGTGGAGGCCGGGCCGCGTCCGCGCTCGTGTTCCGGTTGCCCGAGGTGGCAACGGCTAGTTTCAGCCCTTGGGGCTATATATACGTGGTTTGGCCGGGCCGTGGCCGGTTCTTGAGCACGCCCGGCTATGTTGCCTTGTGTGGTGGTGCTTGGAAGCCCTCTAACTCACATATGCTTGGTAGTGACCATCCGATAGTGTGAGAAGAGCGATTCTAGTGCGAGTGCTTTGTGAGATTGCATTTGTGGCACTAGGTGGTTGTGTTGCAAGCCGGAGAGCTTGTTACTCTTGGAGGATTGTCACCTCCTAGACGGCTTGGTGGCAAGAGGCTCCGTGGTAGCACGCGTGGAGATACGGTGCTCCGGAGAAGAGATTGTGAGAGGTTCGGTGCTCACCTCGCGGGGATCGCGAAGAGTAGCCTTATTGGATTGCGCGTGTCATTGAGTTACCACCCTTGCGTGTGTGGGTTTGCTCGGTGCCTTGAGGGGCTCACTTGAGAGTGGTGTCTTGCGGTGCCTTGCGGGCGTGCCTTGAGGGGCAAGTGACTTGAGGGTCACACCGAAGAACCATCTAGGTGAAAAGACCGGAGGAACCACCGAAGGTGTTGGTCGACACAACGGGACATAGCTTGGGGGCAACCAAGTGAACCCGGTGAAAAATCGCCGAGTCATCTTGTGTCCACACTTCGCGGTGGTTTGCAATCTCTTTCACAAGCTTTGTATTTACTTTTCTTACATTCTTGTATAGCTTGTGTAGTTGCTCTTGTGGTTAGTTAGCTTGAGTAGCTTGTTAATCACCTTCTTGCTTGTGTAGCTAGAAGTAGAGTAAGTTGCCTTGCTTAGCTTGTGTAGTTAAGTAAGATTGAGCTCTTGGGTTTGGCTTGTGTAGCTTTGTCCATGAGCATCTAGTGAGCTTAGGTTGGCTTTGTGCTTTTGCTCATTAGAATTGTGTAGGTGCACACCCGGTTGCTAAAGTACTAGTTGCTTAGGTTTGTGTGACCTTGCAAGCTAGACTTGTTTAGTGTGCACTAGCTAGATTGGCACCTTGTCTTCTTGTTTAGGATCTTTTACGAGGTGCATCTAGAGACATAGATAGAGGGTGAAAGTCTTGGTTAGGCCGATAGATTTAATTCCGCACTTTATCGGTTAGCCGGAGCGATTAGTTTTAAAAAGGACTATTCACCCCCCTCTAGTCCGCCATCTCGACCTTTCAAGTGGTATCGGAGCCGGGTCTCTCATTTAGTGGTCTTAACCGACCCGAGAGGATGGCGGATTATGGGCTAGATGTTGAGTGTCCACACATTTTTGATGGCACACACTTTGCACGGTGGAGAAATTGGATGTCATGCAATTTTAAGTTTATTTCTCCTCAAATGTGGTGGATTGTAGATGTGGGCTTCTCTTGTGCAATTGAAAGGAAAACTCAAGCACAAAAGAATTGCTTCACTCTCAATTGCCAAGCTACTAACATCTTCTATAGATATTTGGATGATAGCATATTTGAGGAGATCATGGATTTTGAGTCCGCCCATGAGATTTGGGTATATCTCAATGAGAAGTATGGAGCGGCCTCCGATGTTGTTGATGAAGAGTCCATGGCGTACGGGCATGCTTGACCCGGTGCCAGGAGCCATAGGATGCACAGGATCCGGCCGTGCGGCAGCACAGTCGTGTGTGCAAATATGGAAGTTCTGGAGTCATGGAGCTGTGGTTAAGGGCCGTTCGGGCTCTTGGGTGATGACAAACATTGTGGTGGTGAGGCCAGAGGTGTCAAAATACCTTAACCATAGCATACGGTCGTGCTTGACCTAGTGCCGAGAGCTGTAGGACACGCAGGAACCGGCTGTGCGGTAGCATAGTCGTGTGTGCAAATATGGCAGTTCTAGAGCTGTGGAGCCATGGTTAAGGGCCATTCGGGTCCTCGAGCCATAATAAATGCTGTGGTGGAGAGGCCAGAGGTGTCAAAATGCCTTAACCATGGCGCATGGGCGTGCTTGACTCGGTGCGAGGAGCCGTAGGACGCGCAGGAACCGGCCGTGCGGCAGCAAAGTCGTGTGTGCAAATATGGCAGTTCTGGAGCCGTGGAGCCGAGGTTAAGGGCCATTCAGGCTCTCGAGCTATGGCAAACACTATGGTAGAGAAGCCAGATGTGCCAAAATGCCTTAACCATGGCGTACGGGCATGCTTGACTCGTGCCGGGAGCCATAGGACGCGTTGGAACCGACCATGCGGCGGCATGGTTGTGTGTGCAAATATGGCGGTTTTGGAGCCGTGGAACCGTGGTTAAGGGCCCTTCGGGCTCTTGGGTGATGGAAAACTCTATGGTGGAGAGGAGAGAGGCATCAAAATGGCTTAACCATGGCGTACGGGCATGCTTGACCCGGTGCCGGGAGCCATAGGATGCACAGGATCCGGCCGTGCGACAGCACAGTCGTGTGTGCATATATGGAAGTTCTGGAGTCATGGAGCTGTGGTTAAGGGCCGTTCGGGCTCTCGGGTGATGACAAACATTGTGGTGGTAAGGCCAGAGGCGTCAAAATACCTTAACCATAGCATACGGTCGTGCTTGACCTAGTGCCGAGAGCTGTAGGACACGCAGGAACCGGCTGTGCGGTAGCATAGTCGTGTGTGCAAATATGGCGTTCTAGAGCTGTGGAGCCATGGTTAAGGGCCATTCGGGTCCTCGAGCCACAATAAATGCTGTGGTGGAGAGGCCAGAGGTGTCAAAATGCCTTAACCATGGCGCATGGGCGTGCTTGACTTGGTGCGAGGAGCCGTAGGACGCGGGGAACCGGCCGTGCGGCGGCAAAGTCGTGTGTGCAAATATGGCGGTTACGGAGCCGTGGAGCCGAGGTTAAGGGCCATTCGGGCTCTCAAGCTATGGCAAACACTATGGAAGAGAAGCCGGATGTGTCAAAATGCCTTAACCATGGCGTACGGGCATGCTTGACTCTGTGCCGGGAGCCATAGGACGCGTTGGAACCGACCATGCGGCGGCATGGTTGTGTGTGCAAATATGGCGGTTTTGGAGCCGTGGAACCGTGGTTAAGGGCCCTTCGGGCTCTTGGGTGATGGAAAACTCTATGGTGGAGAGGAGAGAGGCATCAAAATGGCTTAACCATGGCGTACGGGCATGCTTGACCCGGTGCCGGAGCCATAGGATGCACGGGGATCCGGCCGTGCGGCGGCACGGTCGTGTGTGCAAATATGGAAGTTACGGAGTCATGGAGATGTGGTTAAGGGCCGTTCGGGCTCTCGGGTGATGACAAACATTGTGGTGGTGAGGCTGAGGCATCAAAACACCTTAACTATGGCATACGGTCGTGCTTGACCTAGTGCCGAGAGCCGTAGGACACGCGGGAACCGGCATGCGGTAGCATAGTCGTGTGTGCAAATATGGCGTTCTAGAGCCGTGGAGCCATGGTTAAGGGCCATTCGGGTCCTCGAGCCACAATAAATGCTGTGGTGGAGAGGCCGGAGGTGTCAAAACGCCTTAACCATGGCGCATGGGCGTGCTTGACTTGGTGCGAAGAGCCGTAGGACGCGCGGGAACCGGCCGTGCGGCGGCAAAGTCGTGTGTGCAAATATGGCGGTTACGGAGCCGTGGAGCCGAGGTTAAGGGCCATTCGGGCTCTCGAGCTATGGCAAACACTATGGTAGAGAAGCCGGATGTGTCAAAATGCCTTAACCATGGCGTACGGGCATGCTTGACTCTGCCGGGAGCCATAGGATGCGTTGGAACCGACCATGCGGCGGCATGGTTGTGTGTGCAAATATGGCGGTTTTGGAGCCGTGGAACCGTGGTTAAGGGCCCTTCGGGCTCTTGGGTGATGGAAAACTCTATGGTGGAGAGGAGAGAGGCATCAAAATGGCTTAACCATGGCGTACGGGCATGCTTGACCCGGTCTTGGGAGCCATAGGATGCACGGGATCCGGCCGTGCGGCGGCACGGTCGTGTGTGCAAATATGGAAGTTACGGAGTCATGGAGCTGTGGTTAAGGGCCGTTCGGGCTCTCGGGTGATGACAAACATTGTGGTGGTGAGGCCGGAGGCATCAAAATACCTTAATCATAGCATACGGTCGTGCTTGACCTAGTGCCGAGAGGCTGTAGGACACGCGGGAACCGGGCGTGCGGTAGCATAGTCGTGTGTGCAAATATGGCGTTCTAGAGCTGTGGAGCCATGGTTAAGGGCCATTCGGGTCCTCGAGCCACAATAAATGCTGTGGTGGAGAGGCCAGAGGTGTCAAAATGCCTTAACCATGGTGCATGGGCGTGCTTGACTTGGTGCGAGGAGTCGTAGGACGCGCAGGAACCGGCCGTGCGGCAGCAAAGTCGTGTGTGCAAATATGGCAGTTCTGGAGCCGTGGAGCCGAGGTTAAGGGCCATTCAGGCTCTCGAGCTATGGCAGACACTATGGTAGAGAAGCCAGATGTGTCAAAATGCCTTAACCATGGCGTACGGGCATGCTTGACTCTGTGCCAGGAGCCATAGGACGCCTTGGAACCGACCATGCGGTAGCATGGTTGTGTGTGCAAATATGGCAGTTTTGGAGCCGTGGAACCGTGGTTAAGGGCCTTCGGGCTCTTGGGTGATGGAAAACTCTATGGTGGAGAGGAGAGAGGCATCGAAATGGCTTAACCATGGCGTACGGGCATGCTTGACCCGGTGCCGGGAGCCATAGGATGCACAGGATCCGGCCGTGCGGCGGCACGGTCATGTGTGCAAATATGGAAGTTACGGAGTCATGGAGCTGTGGTTAAGGGCCGTTTGGGCTCTCGGGTGATGACAAACATTGTGGTGATGAGGCCAGAGGCGTCAAAATACCTTAACCATAGCATACGGTTGTGCTTGACCTAGTGCCGAGAGCTGTAGGACACGCAGGAACCGGCTGTGCGGTAGCATAGTCGTGTGTGCAAACATGGCAGTTCTAGAGCTGTGGAGCCATGGTTAAGGTCCATTCAGGTCCTCGAGCCACAATAAATGCTGTGGTGGAGAGGCCGGAGGTGTCAAAATGCCTTAACCATGGCGCATGGGCGTGCTTGACTTGGTGCGAGGAGCCGTAGGACGCGGAACCGGCCGTGCGGCGGCAAGAAAGTCGTGTGTGCAAATATGGCGGTTACGGAGCCGTGGAGCCGAGGTTAAGGGCCATTCAGGCTCTCGAGCTATGGCAAACACTATGGTAGAGAAGCCAGATGTGTCAAAATGCCTTAACCATGGTGTACGGGCATGCTTGACTCTGTGCCAGGAGCCATAGGACGCCTTGGAACCGACCATGCGGTAGCATGGTTGTGTGTGCAAATATGGCAGTTTTGGAGCCGTGGAACCATGGTTAAGGGCCCTTCGGGCTCTTGGGTGATGGAAAACTCTATGGTGTAGAGGAGAGAGGCATCAAAATGGCTTAACCATGGCGTACGGGCATGCTTGACCCGGTGTCGGGAGCCATAGGATGCACAGGATCCGGCCGTGCGGCAGCACAGTCATGTGTGCAAATATGGAAGTTCTGGAGTCATGGAGCTGTGGTTAAGGGCCGTTTGGGCTCTCGGGTGATGACAAACATTGTGGTGGTGAGGCCGGGGCGTCAAAATACCTTAACCATAGCATACGGTCGTGCTTGACCTAGTGCCGAGAGCTGTAGGACACGCAGGAACCGGCGGTGCGGTAGCATAGTCGTGTGTGCAAATATGGCAGTTCTAGAGCTGTGGAGCCATGGTTAAGGGCCATTCGGGTCCTCGAGCCACAATAAATGCTGTGGTGGAGAGGCCAAAGGTGTCAAAATGCCTTAACCATGGCGCATAGGCGTGCCTGACTTGGTGCGAGGAGCCGTAGGACGCGCGCGAACCGGCGTGCGGCAAAGGCAAAGTCGTGTGTGCAAATATGGCGGTTCTGAGCCGTGGAGCCGAGGTTAAGGGCCATTCGGGCTCTCGAGCTATGGCAAACACTATGGTAGAGAAGCCGGATGTGTCAAAATGCCTTAACCATGGCGTATGGGCATGCTTGACTCGTGCCGGGAGCCATAGGACGCCTTGGAACCGACCATGCGGTAGCATGGTTGTGTGTGCAAATATGGCGCTTTTGGAGCCGTGGAACCGTGGTTAAGGGCCCTTCGGGCTCTTGGGTGATGGAAAACTCTATGGTGGAGAGGAGAGAGGCATCGAAATGGCTTAACCATGGCGTACGGGCATGCTTGACCCGGTGCCGGGAGCCATAGGATGCACAGGATCCGGCCGTGTGGCAGCACAGTCATGTGTGCAAATATGGAAGTTCTGGAGTCATGGAGCTGTGGTTAAGGACCGTTTGGGCTCTCGGGTGATGACAAACATTGTGGTGGTGAGGCTAGAGGCGTCAAAATACCTTAACCATAGCATACGGTCGTGCTTGACCTAGTGCCGAGAGTCAGGACACGCAGGAACCGGGCCGTGCGGTAGCGTAGTCGTGTGTGCAAATATGGCGGTTCTAGAGCCGTGGAGCCATGGTTAAGGGCCATTCGGGTCCTCGAGCCACAATAAATGCTGTGGTGGAGAGGCCGGAGGTGTCAAAATGCCATAACCATGGCGCATGGGCGTGCTTGACTTGGTGCGAGGAGCCGTAGGACGCGCAGAACCGGCCGTGCGGCAACAAAGTCGTGTGTGCAAATATGGCGGTTCGGAGCCGTGGAGCCGAGGTTAAGGGCCATTCAGGCTCTCGAGCTAGGGCAAACACTATGGTAGAGAAGCCAGATGTGTCAAAATGCCTTAACCATGGTGTACGGGCATGGTTGACTCTGTGCCAGGAGCCATAGGACGCCTTGGAACCGACCATGCGGTAGCATGGTTGTGTGTGCAAATATGGCAGTTTTGGAGCCGTGGAACCGTGGTTAAGGGCCCTTCGGGCTCTTGGGTGATGGAAAACTCTATGGTGTAGAGGAGAGAGGCATCAAAATGGCTTAACCATGGCGTACGGGCATGCTTGACCCGGTGTCGGGAGCCATAGGATGCACAGGATCCGGCCGTGCGGCAGCACAGTCATGTGTGCAAATATGGAAGTTCTGGAGTCATGGAGCTGTGGTTAAGGGCCGTTTGGGCTCTCGGGTGATGACAAACATTGTGGTGGTGAGGCCAGAGGCGTCAAAATACCTTAACCATAGCATACGGTCGTGCTTGACCTAGTGCCGAGAGCTGTAGGACACGCAGGAACCGGCTGTGCGGTAGCATAGTCGTGTGTGCAAATATGGCGGTTCTAGAGCTGTGGAGCCATGGTTAAGGGCCATTTGGGTCCTCGAGCCACAATAAATGCTGTTGTGGAGAGGCCAGAGGTGTCAAAATGCCTTAACCATGGCGCATAGGCGTGCTTGACTTGGTGCGAGGAGCCGTAGGACGCGCAGAACCGGCGGTGCGGCAAAGCAAAGTCGTGTGTGCAAATATGGCGGTTCGGAGCCGTGGAGCCGAGGTTAAGGGCCATTCGGGCTCTCGAGCTATGGCAAACACTATGGTAGAGAAGCCGATGTGTCAAAATGCCTTAACCATGGCGTATGGGCATGCTTGACTCGTGCCGGGAGCCATAGGACGCCTTGGAACCGACCATGCGGTAGCATGGTTGTGTGTGCAAATATGGCAGTTTTGGAGCCGTGGAACCGTGGTTAAGGGCCCTTCGGGCTCTTGGGTGATGGAAAACTCTATGGTGGAGAGGAGAGAGGCATCGAAATGGCTTAACCATGGCGTACGGGCATGCTTGACCCGGTGCTTGGGAGCCATAGGATGCACGGGATCCGGCCGTGTGGCGGACAAGTCATGTGTGCAAATATGGAAGTTCTGGAGTCATGGAGCTGTGGTTAAGGGCCGTTTGGGCTCTCGGGTGATGACAAACATTGTGGTGGTGAGGCTAGAGGCATCAAAATACCTTAACCATAGCATACGGTCGTGCTTGACCTAGTGCCGAGAGCTGTAGGACACGCAGGAACCGGCCAGGCGGTAGCGTAGTCGTGTGTGCAAATATGGCAGTTCTAAAGCTGTGGAGCCATGGTTAAGGGCCATTCGGGTCCTCGAGCCATAATAAATGCTATGATGGAGAGGCCAGAGGTGTCAAAATGCCTTAACCATGGTGCATGGGCGTGCTTGACGGTGCGAGGAGCCGTAGGACGCATAGGAACCGGCCGTGCGGCAGCAAAGTCGTGTGTGCAAATATGGCAGTTCTGGAGCCGTGGAGCCGAGGTTAAGGGCCATTCAGGCTCTTGAGCTATGGCAAACACTATGGTAGAGAAGCCAGATGTGTCAAAATGCCTTAACCATGGTGTACGGGCATGCTTGACTCGTGCCGGGAGCCATAGGACGCCTTGGAACCGACCATGCGGTAGCATGGTTGTGTGTGCAAATATGGCGTTTTGGAGCCGTGGAACCGTGGTTAAGGGCCCTTCGGGCTCTTGGGTGATGGAAAACTCTATGGTGTAGAGGAGAGAGGCATCAAAATGGCTTAACCATGGCGTACGGGCATGCTTGACCCGGTGTCGGGAGCCATAGGATGCACGGGATCCGGCCGTGCGGGGCACGGTCATGTGTGCAAATATGGAAGTTCTGGAGTCATGGAGCTGTGGTTAAGGGCCGTTCGGGCTCTCGGGTGATGACAAACATTGTGGTGGTGAGGCCAGAGGCGTCAAAATACCTTAACCATAGCATACGGTCGTGCTTGACCTAAAGCCAAGAGCTGTAGGACACGCAGAACCGGCTGTGCGGTAGCATAGTCGTGTGTGCAAATATGGCAGTTCTAGAGCTGTGGAGCCATGGTTAAGGGCCATTCGGGTCCTCGAGCCACAATAAATGCTGTGGTGGAGAGGCCAGAGGTGTCAAAATGCCTTAACCATGGCGCATAGGCGTGCTTGACTTGGTGCGAGGAGCCGTAGGACGCGCAGGAACCGGCAGTGCGGCAGCAAAGTCGTGTGTGCAAATATGGCAGTTCTGGAGCCGTGGAGCCGAGGTTAAGGGCCATTCAGGCTCTCGAGCTATGGCAAACACTATGGTAGAGAAGCCAGATGTGTCAAAATGCCTTAACCATGGCGTACGGGCATGCTTGACTCTGTGCCAGGAGCCATAGGACGCGTTGGAACCGACTGTTGGGTGACAACCGGGACCTAGGCACCCTGTCCCGCCGAAATGACGGGATGTCGATTCGGTTGGTCGACCGAATCGGCCGCCAAGGCGATTCGGTTATTTGAACTGGCTAACAGCGGGCGGACAGTCGATTCGGTTAGTCGACCGAATTGCAATTAGGGTAATTCGGTCGACGTTGCCGGTCCTCATTGGATTGGTGATTCAGCCGCCCGGGTGTAGAGGCGCCAAAGCACCCCTTGCAAGAGGGGGCTTCGGTGCCCTAACCGAATCGACACCGGGCGGCCGGCGAAATGTTTTACTTGTGCAGGAACGTCTTGCTGCAGCTCCTGTGAAGAATGCTCGCTGCCTGGCGGGCCTGGTGTTGTCGGCCATTCGGCCGGCACTTTGGAAAAGCACCCAGAAGACTGTTACGCCCTCGCTACCGACCAACAGGAGAGCTCAGGAGATGCGGCCCCAAGGGCATTGTAGTCATGTAAAAGCCTACGGGCTCCTATAAATACTGCCCTGATGGGACTGTACAAGGGATCGGAATACAATGGAATGCATTGAGCTTGTGTTCTGTTCATTTTGTGTTCTGTGTGTCATTTCGTAATTATATTCAGCATTTCTCGTTGAGTATATTCGGGTTTACCACCGGAGGGGGTTCTGAGGTTTTGCCTTAGAACAACATTGGCGCCCACCGTGGTTGTCGCCGAACATACCATGGCTCCGAAAGGCAAGGCGAAGACAGGTGCAGGGTCATCCAAGGAACCCGCGATCCACGGGTCGGTTGCACCGACCGAAGTTCTACAGCAGTCCGGTACTTTGCAATCGGGGGTATCTATTCGGAAGCCGAAGGTGCGGTGGCACCAAAGATTGACCAACGACGCGGCGGTCCAAGGTACAATCAAGAGGGTGGCACAAGCCAACTTGGTGCACTAGGAGGTGCGCTCTGGAGGAGGCCCGCATAACCGAAGACCCCGAAGAAGAAGAAACCGAAGAGCCCGAGGGATCGGACGTACAAAACACCCGGCCATCGAAGCGATTAAAGAGCGATGCCAAGGTGAATGCCCCTGAAGCGGATCGCGATCGGTTGCGAGCCCAAACGGCGACACAAAACCGAATGCGGCAACCCAAGAGGCAATCAACCAAGCAAGAGAAGAAGCGAGAGAAACTAGAAAGGGAAATTCGGATCCTCCGATCATCCTCGGGAAGAATCAAGAGAAAGATGTTATCATTTTGGGAGAAAAATCACGAAGGGAAATAGCCGAAGCAATAGACTTGGCATCCCCATTATCACCGGAAATCCAAAGATGTCCTTGGCCACCGGGTTACGTAATCGAAGTTGCCAAGTTTCAATGGGCGATCCAACCCGAGAAGATTTATTACAAGTTATGAAGCATGTGTCCATTCGGTCGGCGGCAACGACATGATCCTCGCAAAATCGTTGGTCATGGCTTTAACAGGATGTAGCATACGACCGGTTCGTGTCCCAACGACCGTTGTCAGTCACTTCATGGCATCAGGTGAAGGCGGACCTGCTCACCACCTTTCAAGGGTTCCAAACAGACAAGAAAACAACGGCGGATCTCATGAATCTGTTCCAGCCGGACGACGAATCACTATCAAAATACCTGGAGAGGATAATTCAGTTGAAAGCTCAGCTACCGAATGTGTCAGATGATATTGTCATTGCCGCGGCGATCAAGGGACTGAAGATAGGGCCCTGCGCTCAAGCCATGTCTGGTGTACCACCAACAACAATCAAACAGCTGTTTGATCAGATGCGCCAGTTCGCTAGATCAGAGGAAGACTTAGTGCAACGGAAGGCAACAAGGTATAACATCAAGCAAGCATCACCCAAGTCCAACCAACCGAATCAGCAAGCTCAGCAGAAGAATGAGTCAAAGCCCACCGCCGTGAACAATGTGCAGGAAGACTCAACCCAGAACCAGCCGAACCAAACCAAAAACTTTGGTAACCAGGGCAGGGGCGGTAGAGGTTCCGGCGGCGGGCGCGGAAGGGGCAGAGGCAGGCAGAGGCCAGCCCAGAACACAGTATTGTGTCGTATGTGGCGAGGACAAGGGTCATACAACAAAAGAGTGCAAATATACCCAGCTAGCAAAGGAGCAGCGGGAAAAGGACGAAGCAGCCAAACCGAATGAGGCAGGAAAGCACGTTTATCATACCATGGCACCTCCTCAGCAAGCGTTTCACCATCCAGCTTTCACCCAGGCACCATGTAACCTGCCACCGACGCAGATATACCAGCAACCGATGGCGTGGCCGATGCCCCATATGGCGCAATATCACCAACCTATGCCGATGCACAATCGGGCATTTCAGCAGCCGCATCATCTTCACCACGATTGATCGGCACGCGGCGCAGCGAATCGTGAATCTAGAAACTTCAAGAGAGCCGCAAATAGTCAACACAGTCGCACCAACTAACATGATGAACTCCAGCGGGCATATCTACGCCATCACGGGTGGATCCAACTTGGAGCACGATAACAAGAGGGCCAGACGTGATTTTGTCAAGAGAGTATTGACCATCTCACCGAAAACACCGACAGCGCGCCCTGCTTGGCAGACAACACCTATCACCTTTTCGGAATCCGATTTCAGAGTGAAGGACTTCCCACACTGCGATGCCTTGGTAGTTACAGCGTATGTTGGAGGATATACCCTCCACAACATTCTGATCGACAATGGCAGTTCAGCAGACATACTCTTCACCAAGGCATTTGACAGTATGAAACTAGACCGAAAAACACTTGACCAGGCGGGGAACCCCCTATTCGGTTTTGGCGGAAGGAGAATAGACGCGATTGGCAAGAAAACAATCACAGTTGTGTTCAGCGAGGATACAAAAGTCAGAGCGGAAGAAATCGCATTCGATATAGTCAACATTGATTACCCGTATACAGCCATTTTTGGCAGAGGTATCATCAACAAATTCGACATGGTGATTCGGCAAACTCACCTGTGTATGAAAATACCTTCACCCACCGGCATCATTTCGGTGTTCGGAGATCAGATCTCAGCAAGGAGAATCGACGGAAAACCTATACCAGGATACAGCATGGTGCATGAGGTGAAATCCAAACTCAAACAGAAGGAAGAGGAAGACCAAAGTAACAACAAAGAGCCAAAGGCGCTCCCTGCAGAAGAAACAATTCGGGTGTCCTTGAGCCCGAATCGGCCCGACGAATGCGTCAATATCGGCGCAAGTTTGGGTCGGGTGAAGCCTCAAGACCGACGGAATTTCGCTGGAAAACCGAGACGTGTTTGCTTGGTCAACACGCGATCTGCAGGGAGTAGACCGAAGCCTTGCACAAAGATAGCCTCGAACGTGAACAGTCGGCCCAGGCCTAGAGCGTAAGCTCCGCAAAATATCGACGAAGAGCAGCGGCAGCGGCGGCCGAAGTGCGCAGGCATTGGATGCCGACGTAATCGAAAAAGTGCAAGACTCCGAATGGCTAGCAAACGTGGTCATGGTAAAGAAGAAGAATGGCAAATGGCGAATGTGCGTTGATTTCACTGACCTCAACAAGCATTGCCCGAAGGACCCATATCCATTGCCCAGGATAGACAAATTGGTGGACATTGCGGCTGGCTGTGAGATAATGTGTTTGCTCGACTGTTTTTCGGGTTATCACCAGATATGGCTTGACCCAGAAGACCAGGAAAAGACAAGTTTCATCACACCAGACGGCACTTTCTGTTACAAGAGAATGCCCGAAGGGTTAAGGAACGCCGGACCGACCTTCTCCAGGTTAACTGACGAAATATTCCGGGAGCAGAAAAAGAAGAACAATCTCGTTTCCTATGTGGACGACATTGTGGTAAAGAGTGACCAAAGGGACGCACACATCGATGATCTCAGAGAAACATTCGCAAATCTGCGCTCAAGTGGCCTCAAACTTAACCCCGACAAGTGTGTATTCGGTATCAGCAAAGGGAAGCTACTCGGTTGTCTGGTCTCCGCCAGGGGGAAAGAAGCCAACCCGAAAAGATTGCAGCCATTGCAAACATGGCGCCGCCTCAAAACAGGAAGCGAGTGCGAAACTCACGGGAAGAATTGCAGCCTTGAGCAAAGGTTCATATCAAGATCACCCGAAAGGGGCTTACCATTCTTCGAGCACTCCGAATGCATCGACTTTCGGTTGGGGACTCCGAGCAACAAAGAAGCTTTCGAGGAACTCAAGAAGTATCTCACTAGACTCACCACACTATCGAAGCCAACATCCGGAGCAACTCGATATTATATCTAGCGGCGCGCCACAGCAGTAAAGCGCGGCATTGATTGAGGAGAAGGAATATGAGGGTAAAATGCAACAATTCCCCATCTACTTCGTCTCGAAGCCCTTTCGGTGCCAAGGTGAATTACACCGAGCTGGAAAAGATTGCATACACAAGAGTGATGGCTTCCGAAAGCTCAAGCACTATTTCCAAGCACACCCGATTCGGGTCTTGTCAGCTCAGGCTCTGGAATCTCTATTTCGCAACACCGAAGCAATAGGCCGAATCGGCAAGTGGGCAACTGAGCTGAATGAATACATAATATCATTTGAGCACAGATCAACCATCAAGTCACAGGTGTTAGCAGACTTCATAGCCGACTGGACACCGAATGCGGATGACTCCACAAAACAGTTTGATGAACCCGAATGGACCGTGCACTGCGACGGGTCGTGGTGTTCAAGAAAGCGCCTAGAATATCAGCCATACTGACACCACCGAATGGGCCAAGAATACGGTACGCAGCGAGATTACAGTTCCTCACCACGAACAACACAGCCGAATACGAAGCAGTACTGCTGGGGTTACGAAAGCTCAGAGCACTCGGAGTCCGACGTTGTGTGATTCGGTCTGATTCACAGATAGTGGTCGGTCATGTCCAGAAAGAATACACGGCAAAGGACCCCGAGCTAGCCACATACCTGGCTACCGTAAGGAGAATGGAGAAGTATTTCACATGTTTCACCCTAAAGTATATCCCAAGGTCGGAGAACACCGAAGCCGATGAGTTAGCAAAAGCAGCAGCCAATGCCAGTCCATTGCCAGCTGATGTTTTTTACCAAGTCCTAACAGTCAAGGCTGTCAAGGAAGAAGAAGAGTCACCCTCTGTCGTTCATGCAATCGCAAGCGACGACTGGAGGGCGCCCATCTGGGCATACCTCAACGGTTCATACGAACCAGCCTCAAAGAAAGACATGCACCGAATGAACTCCAGAACGAAGCAATTCTCTATTATTGGGGAAAACATGTACAAGGAGGGCGTAGTCGCTCCAATGCTCAAATGCATAAGCAGAGGAGAAGGGAAACAGCTGCTCACCGAGATACATTCGGGTTCATGTGGAGCTCACAGAGGTCATCACGAAATTGCTCATAGAGCGATGAGGCAGGGATTCTATTGGCCGACGGCCGTAATCGACGCTAAAGAGATTGTGAAAACATGCAGGGGTTGCCAGATGTTCGCAAAGAAGCAGAATTCTCCAGCTAACCCCACGTCACCTGTATTCCCGACCTGGCCGCTTCAGCGTTGGGGTGTAGACATCGTTGGCCCGTTACCCCCAGCTCCCCGGGAACCTCAAATATGCAAGAAGGGGCTCTCGAGTACTTCACCAAATGGGTGGAAGCCAAGCCGCTAGCCAAGATAACTTCGGGACTTTGGTGAATTTCGTATGGCAGCGAATCATCTCGCGATTTGGGGTACCCTCGTACATCACAATTGACAACGGCAAACAATTTGACTCGGCACAATTCGAACGTTTTGTGAAGAGTTGGGGATTAAACTGTCATTCGCTTCGGTGAATCACCCGAGTCGAATGGGGCGGTTGAAAGAGCAAACAGTGATATTTTCACCACCATCTCAAAGACGCTCGAGGAATCAAAGAAAGGGAAATGGGCCCAAGAGCTGGTCACCGCTGTTTGGGGTCACAATGTCTCCAGGTCCAGAGCTACGGGTTTCACCCCGTTTCGGGCCGTTGTTTGGTGAAGAAGCCATAACGCCGAAGAAATAAGGATGGGCTCCTTCGAACGTAGATATCGCCCACCAACCCGATTCGAGAATGGTAGACGTAGAAACGTCGGACCAAAGGAAGCTTCGACGCGATAATCTAGACAAATATCACGCCGAAACCAAAAGTTGGAGAGACAAGAAAATCCTGAGGAAAGATATTAATCCGGGGGACAAGGTTCTCATCCGCCAACCAGATAAACAAGGCAAGTTGCAGTCACCATGGTACGGACCGTACATCGTGGCAAGAAGGGTCAGCACCGGCGTATTCACCTTGGTAACCGAAGATGGCAAACCGAATCAGCCACACTTGGAACGCATAATCTGGTCGGTTCTATCCATGACTATGGCGTGTTCCGGAGAGGGAGTGTTGACGCAAAATGTGACCACCCTCGCGTCTCACACACAAAACGGGAAAGCCTAGCTTCAATCGGTGCCCGGCGTCTCGAATCCGGTGGCGTGCCGATTTGACCTGAAAATCGACAAGGGATAAAAACAAGAAGATCATAACCGGAACGTCTTTGGGTGAGACCGCATTCCATCTTTACGGCCCCGGGCCACTTACGACGACACATAGCTATGGAAGCTATCGCAACAGATGCGCTTCATTCGGCTAAAGTAACATAACTGATGTAAACAGAACAAACTAGCCGAATACGGTAAATGAAGACACGTTTGAACAAGATTAAATCATTAAGCATATCAAACTACATCTCATGTTTAAAGCATCATCAAGCACTAAAAATTAAGAATAAGTAACTTATAAATATAAATCGACTAAACAACACATGCATAGGCTACTCCAACTAGTCTCGCGCACGTCTAGCCTTCATAAACCCGTCGAGCATAAACTCAAGCAAGCTAATCCACCGCATGATACCACTCACTATGAATTTACACCACTCCTTGCTACTAGATCAATCCACCGCATGATACAATCTAGCAATAAAGAGCTAAAAGCACATAATTATCTAACAGGTCTATAGATACTTGCTACATGTATAAGCATAACCGTATCGACAAGATTGCCGAATCGGGGTCCATGAAGAAGGAACAAACAAGTAACATATAGAGGAGCCTATCAGATTAAACCGATCTCTAGTCCACCGGATGACTAGCTCTAGAGTAACCCAAAGACCTGCATCTGCCGCACGGTACCCGGTCCTGTCAAGGCTTATCCACATATAACGTGAATGAACCCGCAACATGTAACAATCTAGATCGATCTAATTCGGCTATATGAGCTTGATCCACTCGGTATTGAATAAGCATGAAAGGAACGACCAACAAGCCGAAAGAGTATCAATCTAGATTGGGCAAAAGAGTGTTGCAAATAATTAAACATTAAATAAAGCATGCAACACGTGATAACTTAATGAATCTATTAGATTTTGCCAAATCTAAAAGAGCCGATAACTAGCCTCTAAGCTTAGATCTTAGCCTGCCGCACGACTCATGACCTAATCAGAGAAACTTTGGTAACTAGCTCCTAGCTAATCTTAGCCCGCCGCACGACTCATGACTAACATGGAACCCTCTTGGTTCAATGCTTAAATCCACCGCATGATACTAAGCATTGCAACAAGACTTCTTGCATCATTATCTAAATCCACCGCATGATACTAGACATGATAACAAGGTTGCCGGACTTACGGAGGTCGACGGATCGATTGGCCCTCTCGAAGAACTCGACGACACGACTAAAAGGACTCGAAGGGTGGCGCGTAGCCGGTTGTATTGATTTGGTTGTGAACCTCTATTACAATGGTCGAGGGTTTATATTTATACCCTGGACAAAACACGAGTTCTAAGCACTTACGAACCGCCTAAACAAAATTGGAAAGACAAAACACGCTAACTCTATCCATAATCGGAGTCCTTGATCATTACGACTCTTTCCTTTTCTTCGATCGCTTCTCTTTCCTTTTTCCGTCTTCAAACGAAGCAATTGTCGACCGCTTTGACCGTTTGCCGAACACACGGAGTTAGCCGACCGCACACGCATTTGCCGAATCGCTCTCTCTCTCCTCGCGGGTCCACCCGTCATATTCCCGACCAAATTCTGGTGTTAACACATGCCCCCTCAATTTCGAGATAAAAGGGTTTTATTTCGAAATTGACTATCGCCGCCTCTCGTCTAGGTCGCACCGCCAACACCCGCGGCCGCCACTCGAGATCTGCGCTCGTTGTCAATGGCGGCGGAATCTTCAATCAGCTCCATCATGGCAACGGAACTCAAGAGGAGCATCTAGAGGTAACCCTACTTGCCCTTACTCATTCGGCAATTTTTCGAATCGGTTCCCGTGACGTGTCCTTGATTTATTCGCTTTACTTCTATAAAGGAAATGAAGAACGAGATTTTAATCTCTAATCTCGCTCATCCCGGGTCATTTTTCCTTGGTCCGATGGGAGACCCTAATCCGAAGGAATTTATCGAAAATGTGACCACCCTGCGTCTCACACACGGCAAAGCCGGAAAGCCTAGCTTCAAT
Source organism: Themeda triandra (assembly GCA_018135685.1). Classification (NCBI taxonomy): domain Eukaryota; kingdom Viridiplantae; phylum Streptophyta; class Magnoliopsida; order Poales; family Poaceae; genus Themeda; species Themeda triandra. The sequence continues at coordinate 62,263 of JAENPR010001347.1, read as the reverse complement.
CGGGTGCCGGGCGTACGAATCCGGTGGCGTGCGATCGATTTGACCTGAAAATCGACAAGGGATAAACAAGAAGATCATAACTGGAACGTGCTTTGGGTGAGACCGCATACAGTTCCATCTTTACGGCCCGAAGCCACTTACGACGACACATAGCTATGGAAGCTATCTCGCAACAGGATGCGCCATTCGGCTAAAGTAACATAACCGATGTAAACGTAACAAACTAGCCGAATACAAGAAATGAAGACACGTTTGAACAAGATTAAATCATTAAGCATATCAAACTACATCTCATGTTTAAAGCATCATCAAGCACTAAAAATTAAGAATAAGTAACTTATAAATATAAATCGACTAAACAACACATGCATAGGCTACTCCAACTAGTCTCGCGCACGTCTAGCCTTCATAAACCCGTCGAGCATAAACTCAAGCAAGCTAATCCACCGCATGATACCACTCACTATGAATTTACACCACTCCTTGCTACTAGATCAATCCACCGCATGATACAATCTAGCAATAAAGAGCTAAAAGCACATAATTATCTAACAGGTCTATAGATACTTGCTACATGTATAAGCATAACCGTATCGACAAGATTGCCGAATCGGGGTCCATGAAGAAGGAACAAACAAGTAACATATAGAGGAGCCTATCAGATTAAACCGATCTCTAGTCCACCGGATGACTAGCTCTAGAGTAACCCAAAGACTGCATGATCCGCCGCACGGCACCGGTCCCGTCAAGGCTTATCTACATATAACGTGAATGAACCCGCAACATGTAACAATCTAGATCGATCTAATTCGGCTATATGAGCTTGATCCACTCGGTATTGAATAAGCATGAAAGGAACGACCAACAAGCCGAAAGAGTATCAATCTAGATTGGGCAAAAGAGTGTTGCAAATAATTAAACATTAAATAAAGCATGCAACACGTGATAACTTAATGAATCTATTAGATTTTGCCAAATCTAAAAGAGCCGATAACTAGCCTCTAAGCTTAGATCTTAGCCCGCCGCACGACTCATGACCTAATCGAGAAAACTTTGGTAACTAGCTCCTAGCTAATCTTAGCCCGCCGCACGACTCATGACTAACATGGAACCCTCTTGGTTCAATGCTTAAATCCACCGCATGATACTAAGCATTGCAACAAGACTTCTTGCATCATTATCTAAATCCACCGCATGATACTAGACATGATAACAAGGTTGCCGGGACTTACGGAGGTCGACGGATCGATTGGCCCTCTCGAAGAACTCGACGACACGACTAAAAGGACTCGAAGGGTGGCGCGTAGCCGGTTGTATTGATTTGGTTGTGAACCTCTATTACAATGGTCGAGGGTTTATATTTATACCCTGGACAAAACACGAGTTCTAAGCACTTACGAACCGCCTAAACAAAATTGGAAAGACAAAACACGCTAACTCTATCCATAATCGGAGTCCTTGATCATTACGACTCTTTCCTTTTCTTCGATCGCCTTCTCTTTCCTTTTTCCGTCTTCAAACGAAGCAATTGTCGACCGCTTTGACCGTTTGCCGAACACACAGGAGTTAGCCGACCGCACACGCATTTGCCGAATCGCTCTCTCTGCTCCCTGCGGGTCCACCTGTCATATTCCTGACCAAATTCTGGTGTTAACACATGCCCCCTCAATTTCGAGATAAAAGGGTTTTATTTCGAAATTGACTATCAGCGCCTCTCGTCTAGGTCAGCACCGCCAACACCCGCAGCCGCCACGAGATCTGCGCTCGGCGTTGTCAATGGCGGCGGAATCTTCAATCAGCTCCATCATGGCAACAGAACTCAAGAGGAGCATCTAGAGGTAACCCTACTTGCCCTTACTCATTCGGCAATTTTTCTCGAATCGGTTCCCGACGTGTCCTTGATTTATTCGCTTTACTTCTATAAAGGAAATGAAGAACGAGATTTTAATCTCTAATCTCGCTCATCCCGGGTCATTTTTCCTTGGTCCGATGGGAGACCCTAATCCGAAGGAATTTATCGAAAAGGAAACTTTGAGGATCCCATTCAAATCCGCAATGCCCCCTTAAATAGATGGCCCCTTCCTTCAATCACAGATGGCGTGATTGGTTCCGCGAGATGCGATCCGAGAACAAACGTGATCTCTGGGAATCCCAAGATATTCAACATTGCTTGGAACTTTCACTAGCCGATATGCCAAGAAATGACTCCCTCTTGATAGCTGCTTCCCATTTCTGGTCTGATGCCATCAACGTTTTTGTCTTTGGTCATGGCCCAATGTCAATCACCCTATCAGACATTTTTATGATGACCGGTTTGAACATCACCAAACCAACTTACCCCTTCAAATACAAAGGCACTAGCTCACGTAAGGTCAAATCGGGGAGGAGGTTGGGTCAAGTACGTTCGAGTTATGCTTCAACCGGCCCCGTGTCCGACAAAGAGTATAGAGCTTTCATGAACATGTGGCTATGCAGATTTATCTTCAGTGGTAAGTCCAATGAGCCCACTCTTAACCACATAGTGATGGTCGAAGAATTGGCCGAGCAAGCTAATTCCTTTGGGCAAATATCTGCGGGAGCATTCTACCATATGATGCATCGACATCGTCCGGATGAGGAATCATGGTGAAATTTCCCGTGTCAATGGACCATGGTGGCTTCTTCGATGTGGTTGCAATTATACATGCACCCAGATTGTCTCGTTGACCTCCATAATCTGAATTTTCCTTCCATCAACTATGCTTTGAAGGTGAGGATCTTAGATACAAGTCTTGCCGAGACATATGGAGAGGCTGCATCTTCAATCACCATCGACTTGGACCTGGGCCACCTTTTCAAGATCTTCTACAAGGGATTCAACCATGTAGTTTGGTTCCCTTATAGGGAGAATGAAGACCTAACCCTTCCCTGCAGATTTAGCTATGAGCTGGGCTGCACAGATGATGATTCCAGGGATATCTTCAATTCTTTTATCAAGCCCCGTGCTTTGCCAAAGCAGAGTTTCATCATGGCCGATTGATAAGCTCAACTTATGAATTTTACAACCCAAACATGTTTGCCGTGGCAGTTTGGATTCGGCCAATTGCCCCCAAGGCCATACTTCTCAAACATCATCGGCCTAGGAGTCATTGCTGAACGCATCGAGGCCAATAAAGTTTTCAACCTTGGATGCAAGCTTCCAGCATATGAACCCAATCCTCTGGTGATAATTGAAGCTGTTCATCCTTCATTCAACCTCTGGTGGCAGGAGTGGCATTCTCACATTTTCAGGGCACAAGTCCATCCTTTATGCCAAGTCTTGATGCCCTCATTCTCTTCTGATGATGAGGTACATGCTTATGGCTACCTTTTACTTCACGTTTCTGTTTTGTTTCTAATCATCTTTTAAGCAGGACATTGCTCCTCCAAGTCCTCCAGAAGTCCAATATTGGCAACCCGGCCCTCGTCTTTCACTCCGGGCATGATGCTCCAAGTTTGTCAGTATTCAACAAAATTCCCGCTGATGATACAAAGGTGCTCTTGAAGGACCTTAAAAGAAAAATCCCTCCTTCCCCCATCAAGGACAACTGCTTGTTCCCAAGAAAACAAGATCAAAGAAGGCCAAGCTACCCCTCGGGTATGAATACCTTTGATCTTCTATTTTCACCGCAAATATGTTTGTACTTGATCACTTCTTTAACGAGCACGAGCCAACCCCCAAAGTCCTAGCAGGGTAGTGATTTTGGATAACTCTCCCGAAGCCTCCACTGGCCAAGCAAATGTCAATGAGCCTCTTAATCTTGGTACGTATCTGCATTTGTTATCCTCATCTTTTGCCTTCATACCATTCTCACTTATATTCGGCCCAGATAATCAAGGAGGAACATCAGAAGAAACTTCTCCTCACCAAACAGACGATCAAGCAGGTGATCAAGAAGAAGCAGCAGAAGAAACTCCTTCTCATCAGGCTGATGAACAAACAGACATAGCAACAGGCATCCCTCTTCATCAGTCAGGAGAAGCAACAGAAAGAAATTTTCTTCAAAATGTACCAGACTCAACTCCTTTGGCAATTCAAGATATATCAATGAGTCATGACACTACCATTCATGAGACAGCAACTGTGTCAATCACTCAAAGCCTTGATGCTACTCAAGAGGCCATTGATCAAACTTTTGCCGAAGAGGTATCTGTTTTAGCCTTTCTTCGTTATTTCATTTCGAGTCAAGTCATTTGGCTAATAAATTTTCTTTCGTTATCGTGGATATTGCTCTTCAACAGGCCAGTTTCTCCCTTATTGCCGAAGAGTTTGCTGATGATGATGAAGTCTCCTCCAATCGGCAATTATTATCAGAGAGTCAGGCTAAACTAAAGGCCATAATCTCATTCTTGGAAAGGGATATCGTTGACCTGACTCGGGAGTCTGACAAAATAAGGGAAATAGCAGAGCCACTCATCCAAGAACTCCCTTCTGATCTCAAGGATGCCATCAATGCCTTGTCTCATCTTGATGACCATTTCGCCGTCGTCAAGAGAGCACATAGGAACATGTCTGACAGGGCTATCTTGGAGACCAACAAGGCAACCAGAGAACAGCAGGTCAAGGAACTCTATTCTGAATTCAAATCAGTCAAACAGTCTTGGGACACCTTGGAGCCTGAGTTGCATAGCATGAGAAATGAGAGGGTTAGATTGGCAGCCCAGTTGGCTCAATTGGATGCCAACATTCAATCTCATGAAGCCAAGCTCGCTACTCCCGCCACCTCTTGACTCGGCCAAGACCAAGATAAGTTCTCTTGTCGAGATACCAAGCAAATCAAGAACAAGCCATAGCGAGATCCAAAACTCGAGGTTGAAGATAAAAGAGTCCTTGATGAGGTCAACAAAATCAAAACAGACGCCTTGAATGTCATCAACTCTTATTTGAATGTATGAACCTCTTGCTTGTATGATGATACATGTAAATACTATGCTCCGAGTGTACCATTGTTTTTCAACACTTTATCCCTTTCGACTTAATATTTGTTTTTCTCTTTCTTCTCTCGCTTCTCGTTATCATTCGGCTATCCTTGTCATGACCGTACTTACTTAATGCATGTATTAGCCGAATGCAACCGCGGCCCCAAGTGTTCACTTTAGCCGAATAACCCTTATTAGCTATTTAGCCGACCGAGCATATGGTAACCGAACCGCCGCAGTGATGGGCCCGGCCCAACTCAATCTTGGCCCATAAGTGTGGAAACCCTATCCCGTCGCTTGGCTTTCCCGCAGTTCTCGCCACGGCTCCCACGTTCATAAATAGGACCAGTCGGCTCCCACCATCATCACATCAAGCACAAGCAGTTGCCATTCTCTTCAATCTCTTCCACTTCCTCCTTGCCTTCAAGCCCAAAAAAAAACCCCTCCATCACCAATGGCGAGCGGCGGAGATCGTAATAAGCGTCCCCGCCCAGACGAGGCGGAGGGTAGCAAAGAACCGCGCCGGCGGTGGGATCTCCAATCCCTTGAGTTGTGCTATTCGATAGTCTTTACCCGATCCGAACTTCTCCCCCTTGCGGTTGCTTATCTTCTTGATCCGTTTCGGGCTATCTGGAACACCGGCGACTACATCGCCAATGTCCGGAGGCGGGTCGCTCGGGCCGGCACCCACGCTCCCCCCCGCTTCCGCTCCCGCTCCCGTGGTGGACGCGGCGGAGGGAAGCGGCCGTGGTGGTCGCCGTCTGCGAAGAAACGATCTCCCCATCTTGTCTCGTGTTTTTTCTAAATTAGCCGATCTTGACGGTACCTCGTTTGTAGGACGGCGAGGATCAGCACCGGCCAATGGCGCTTCCGGCGCCGGCTGCGGCGTTCGACGCCTCGCCCCGCGCCGCTCCTGCTCCGGCCCGGCTCCTGCTCCTTCTCCGCAGACCGCACGCCGGCTTCATCGGGGTCGGCTTCGTGCGTTCCTATATGGGAGAGGAACGACGAGGAGATCCCGCCGTACGGCCGTTACGACGCCGCCGCGTATCGCCGCGAGCGGGATGAGGCGATGGAGCTTCTTGGTGAAGAAACCAAGAAATTCGGGATCGCTCGGCTGGGAGTTGGAGGACAACTATGCCGCGCATGAGCGAGGCCATCACCGCATTCACTTTTCGCCAATTGCCTTCAACCCATGTTCCTTCCGATTCATCTGCTCATTGATTAATCTTATTTTTTCTTTGCAGACCTCACCGCGGAGCTGGACCGCTTGAAGGTGGCGGCGATGGCGGCGGCCAACCACGTGAACGCCCAAGGGGCGACGCTGGTGGAGCGCCTCGAGGCGGTGCCTGGTCAGATCGACCAGGTTACCCTTCATGGCGTGCGCCTCGGCACCTCCCTCGGTTTGGCGGGGATGTCGTCCTGGACCGGGGACGACTACGCTCCGATGCCGACCGGCTTCCGCGACGGGCTCCCTCACGAAGTCGACGACATCGAGGGTCTCCTGGCGGGTTACGACGCCCACGCCAACGCCATGGCCAACGCCACCAACCCTGAGTCTGTCCTCAACAAGCTCTTCAACGAAGAAGAGGAGTAGCTTGTACTAGGATTGGCGCGGTTGTAAATAAAACTTTAATGAAGAATGTTGGTCCTCTTCTTGTTCTTGCTTGTCTCGTGATGACATTCGTCCGTTGTGTTTGCTTCTTTGCAAATTTTCCTTTAGCTAGAACTCGATCGCAACGCTCTTCCCAAACGAAAACTCCCGAATCGCATGACATCATTTTAGCCGATTAGATCTCGGTCTGTTCCATGACTTGACGGTTTGTAGCGTAGTACTTCAATTCCCTTTATCTTCTCCCGATAAACCTATCAAATTTGAGAGATAAGATCAAACTGTTCACTTATACTTTTTAAAAATCGACTAAAGGCGATACAACCGTATCGGCTATTTTTTCCTCAAGACGATACACACGATATCGGCTATCTTTCCACTAGAGGCGATAATATTATCGGTTATTTCTTTGCAACCTCTTTCCTTTACTCGAAGGCGATTTTATTCAATCGGCTGTACCACGCTTTACGTCATAATCACAATTAAGATCCAACTTCGATACTTGGAAAAAACTTCTTAAGGTATCTCGCCATTGATGGCTCTAGTAAGTTCCTCTCCAAACAGCGTTTTTAATATATACGCATTGCAGTGCACAACCGACAACCCGAAAAGGTCCTTCCCAATTCGGAGACCACTTGCCGAATATTCTCGTCTTTGGTACCAATTGGCAATATTGTTTTCCAAACCAATTCTCCTTCGCAAATTGCTTAATTTTAACTCTCTTGTTGTAGTACTTGGCAACACGTATTTTATTCTTCTCAATATTCTCCAAGGCCTTAAGACGAATCAAATGCAAATCTTCTAACTCATCCATCATCGTATCCTTATAATCTTTTTTCGGGTCCTTTTGTAACTCAACTCTCCTTGATCCCGATTGCAACTCCCAAGGCATCACAAAGATTATGTCCATAAACCAATTCATATGGAGATGCTTGTGTGGACCCATGACAAGCCATTCGGTAAGCCCACAATGCTTCATTAAGGACCAAGTGCCATCTCCTTGGCTTCTCATCGATTTTCTTGAATAATTTTGATCATGATCTTATTTGACGCCTCTGCTTGGCCATTGGCTTGTGCATAATAAGGAGAAGAATTATACACCTTATCCCCATGTTTTCGGCAAAATCACAAAACTCGAAGAAGTGAACGAGTCCCCGATCGGTTGTAATGGTCTCGTGGAATCCCAAACCTATGGATTATATGTTCCTTGACAAAACCGATCATATTTTTCGATGTGACCTTTTTCAAAGGGATAGCTTCAACCCACTTGGTGAAATAATGTTTGCTAGCAACACAAACTTGTGTCCTTTGCTAGATGGAGGATTGATCTGTCCAATTAAATCTATACCCCATCCTCTCGAACGGCCAAGGTTTAATTATCGGATTGAACGAGATGCGGGTGCTCTCGAACATTACCAAATATCCGACAATCTCGACACCCTTTGTAATATTCAAAGCAATCCTCCAACATAGTCGGCCAAAAGTACCCTCAAGTCCTCCTTATTATCCATTTCATTCGGTAAGGTGACCGATGTGCACCACAAGCTCCTTCATGGACTTCAAACATAATCTTCTTAGCTTCTTCTTGGCTCAAGCATTTGAGCAACACTCCATCTATAGACTTGTGGTACAACCGATCATCAAGAAGCACAAATTTAAATGCCTTATACCCGAGCCTCCGGAAACTCTTTGAGATGGATCTTTCGATAATTGATAATGTCACTTCTCCAGTCATTACTTATCCGATCGAATTGAAAACATCTTCTTCTGCGTATAGACTTCATGATTTTCCCGATATCCGAAGCGGCTTGAGCTAATTTATTCGCTTCTCCATTGCGCTCTCTCGGGTATATGATGCAAAGTAACTACGAAAAACTTTTCTCGAAGTTCCCTACATTGTTCATGGTAACCTTGCGCAAGTACATCATTTTTGCATTCATATTGTCCTGTCAACCGATTGATTACCAATTCGTAATCACCAAATACCTCTCAAAGAATGACCTTCGATTCTACCAACGGCCGAAGCCCTCTAAGCAAAGCCTCATACTCGCTTGGTTGTTAGTGACAGGATATTCAATTGAAAAAGCAAACTCAAATATCTTTCCACGTGGGGATATCAAAAGAATACCAAGACCACCACCTTTGTCACATGATGATCCATCAAAAAATAATGCCCATGGGGCAATGTTAATCATATCAACGATAAATCACGATGTTGAGTAATAAAATCGGCAATTGCCTCGTCCTTTCACCGCTTTTGCCGACTCATACTTTAAATTAAACTCGACAGTGCTAATACCCATTTGCCGATTCTCCCACTTAAAATCGGCATTGACAACATGTGTTTAATTACATCAAAACTAGATATAACCACACATTCGGCATTTAACAAATAGTGCTGAAATTTGGTGCATGAGTAATAAACACACAAAACAGAGCTTTTCTATAGCCGAATACCTTGTTTCAGGATCTAACAGTTTTCGGCTAAGGTAAGCTATTACTCTCTCTTTTCCATCAAACTCTTGCATAAGGGCCGATCCTATTGTTAGGCTATCGGCCGCCACATACACCTTGAAAGGCTTCTCAAGTTGTGGAGGTACCAACACTGGCGGTGCCTTCATATATTGCTTGATTTCATCAAAAGCCTTTTGCCGTATGTCACCCTGCATAAATTTCGATCTTTCTTGAGCTTCAACAATGGAGAGAAAGGCAACACTCTTTCGATAAATTGGATATGAATCTTCTCACGAAATTGACCTTGCCCAAAGAATGATTGCAATTCTCAGTAAGGTTAGTTGGGGGCACAACTTTGTCTATTGCTTCCATGCTCTTTTTCCAACTTCTATCCCTCCTTTGTGAATCAAGAACCCTAAAAACTCACCACCCGAGACTCCAAAAGCACACTTGTTTGGATTCATCTTTAAGCCATGTCTCCTTGTGCACTCCAAAGTCTTTCTTAAATCGGCTAAATGTCCTTTATGGTCTCTCGGATTTGACTACTACATCATCAATATAAATTTCTACAATCTTGCCGATTAACTCATGAAAGATATAGTTCATGGCTCTCGATAAGTTGCACCAAGATTCTTCAATCCAAATGTCATCACTATCCACTCAAACAATCCAATGTGACCAGGACATCTCGAATGCGCTTCGCAATATCTTCAACCGCCATGAAAATCTGATTGTAGCCGCATTGCCATCCATAAAACCGATAACTTCATAACCTCCGCTGCGCATCCACTAATAAATCGAACTCGGCATTGGGTATCCATCCATTGGAGTAGCTTTGTTGAGATCTCTCGAAATCTATGCATACCCTCATCTTTCCATTCTTCTTGTAGACAGTACTATATTTGAAATCCATTCGCATACCGCATGGCCGAATAAAGTTTGCTTCAATTAATCTCTCAATCTCTTTCTTTACATCGGCCAATACCTCCTCTTTATAGATTTTCCGTGGAGGTTGTTTGAAAGGACGAAATCCAGGTTTTATAGGCAGCTTATGCTCAACAATTGATCGATCCAACCCAGGCATCTCTCGTAATCCCAAGCAAAACAATCTTTGAACTCATTCAAAGAACTCTATTAACTCCAATTTATATTCGGGTCTAAATTTGCACCGATATACATCGGCCTTGACTTTGTGCTATCATCAACATTGATTTCTTCTAATTTGTCGGCCGACATGAAACCACGACCCAATTTGCCTTTGTTGCCATCGATTGGATTGCCCATTAAAAGTTACCGTCGAGCCGATTTTGCTTGGATCGGGCGTTGATCCCCGTCGAACACATTGACAGGACCTTCTTTCCATACCTTACCCGAAAGGCAATCTAGTCCATCATACTCCCAATAAGCGGGCTCGAAGTGGCAACACTCACTTGAATCATCGGCTGAACAACTTCTACATCATCTCCTACCCACTCGAATAAGGATTTGATGCATAGTTGAGGGTATACAGCAATTAGCATGGATCCAATCCCTTCCCGGAAGCATGCTATATGCCCCCTTGCCATCAATGACAAAGAAGGTAGTGATCAAGGTCTTGGATCCAATCATTAGCTCCACATGTCTTGCTCCACGAGTATCGAAGCATTGCCGCAAAATCTCTAAGGATCATGTCGATCATGAAATCTTCATTTGTCATACCAAGTTTCCTGAAAGTAGCATAGGGCATAATATTGATAGCAGCCCCTCCATCAACAAGCATCTTAGTTAAAGGCTTGCCATTGACATATCCCTTCAAGTACAATGGTTTCGATGACGATTTTTAACCGGCTTATCAAAGATTGCTTGCCGAGTCAACACAAGTTGAGCCATCGAGTCTCGGCATTCGGTCTCATCAAAATCTGAATATACCTCATCTTGCACTTCTTGGTCTTCGGAGCTTTAAACTCTAATGGAATGAAGAACACCATGTTAGTATTAGCCGATGGGCCCTGTCCACCATCCTTTTTCTTAGGACGCCATACCGGCTTCTTTTCGGCTATTTCCTCGCTTCATCTCTTGATTTCTCAAACGCCGAACTCTTCTCTTCCGGCTTTTCCGCACACCGAGGACACCATTGACCTTTTTGCCATCTCGTAGGAGCTCTCTTCCGTAGTATGGACACTACCGTGAGCCCATGTTTGGTCTCGCAAATCTTTTCCTCGATATCCATCAAAACTGTTTTATTTTTAGGTGCCGATCGTTCTCCGGAACTTTCATCCCAAGTCTATCATGAACGGGACGGTTGACTCGAGATTGCCCGTACTCGAATATTGATCACCGCATTCGGGCAATTGTTTCTCGAGGCAATTTCAAGCCTTCATTCCAACGGTGTCGAAGAAGGAACAATTCCAATGAGATTGCTCTTGCTCTCTCCCGTATTCTTCTTGTTCCCTTTGGTGCACTTCGCTTCATATCTCCGACGTTCGCCATGAACCCGCGCTCCTCCTCAATGTACTTCGCTGTTCCTCATCATACTCCATCTTCTTTTCCCATTGCCACTTATTCAATAAGTGTCGTGTTGTAACCCCGCGCTTCGGATCGCGTGTATTCGGCAATTTCCTTAGCCGCATCTCGAAGTTTGACCCTTCTCTCGTTTGGCTATTCTTGAACCGCGCTTGTTGCACTTCCTCCTTGGTAACTTGCCGATTAGGGTCAACTAACCAATCTCTTTGGCTCTTTCGGATGTCGAACCTTCATCTTTCCCTTTTCCTTGGACTCACCGGCATCAACCATGCCTATGGAGAAAGAGACCATGTTCTAAGGAATGGGTTCTTGTCTACTTTCATCTTGCCATCAAATCTTAAGTGTCCATCTTGAATAGCCTTCGAATTTTTACTCGAACACTCGGCAATCATTGATATGATGAGAGTTTGTATCATGAAATCCACAAGTATTTCTTATCCTTTACTCCTTCGGTAGCGCAAAGATAGGATGTCCTTCGGCAGCCTTAACGCGTCCTTCTTGGACTAGATACAAAAAGAGCTTATCTCTTTTACCGACATCAAAATCATAAGATCCCTTCGCCGCTTCACCCATCGATGACCGACCAAAGTAGGCTCTTTTGTCCAGGTCAACTCTGCAGCCCCGCTACTTCATCTTCATCTTCATATTCGATGCTTCCTCCGTAAATCCTCGATACATATCAACAGTTGCACTGTTCTTCCGAAACGAGCATCTCTTCCGAACCCTTGGGCTTGATTGCTCATTGCTTTGTCGCTTTTGTGCAAGCTGTCCAAGATCTTCAAACTCCATGCCGAATAGCTTGTCTCTAATATGTGGCGATGCCCAATGACCAATTGTGCAAGCCGATCATCGGAATAGTCGAGAGAATAGCACATGTTCTTTGCTTCTCCGAATCTGCGGAGATACTCCATTGGTGTCTCGATAGTTTTCATCCTCATAGACCACAGATCAACCATCTTCTTCTCATTGGTTCCCGTATAAAAGTATGAATGGAACTTTTGCTCCAATTCTCGTCCATGTACCAATGGAATTGGCCGGCCGCGATGCAAACCATGTGAAAGCCGGCCCCGTCGAGACATAGGAAAATATCTGATCCTCCAAGCTTCATCGGCCAGCTTCTCCAAGTTGCATCGATATCTACCGACATGCTCAATGGTACTGTATCATCCCGACGAGAGAACTTGGTCAAATCCGTTGGTGGTTTAACTCTTGGTGGAAGAGCTACCCTATTGTACCATTCTCGGGAAAGGAGATTTGTATGCATATGTCGATGCTTTGGTTTCGGGCCGAATTGATTCTCGCATCATATCGCCCATTCCCGCTTAGGAGCTCATCATTTGTATCTTTTGCTCCCTGTCTCCTAGAAGGCACTCGATGCACTCCCGTATCCCGGATTCGGCAAAGCATCCAGAGCACCGTAATCGGTGAATTCACTATACCCATCTCCATAGACACTCTTCGCAATCTGTTTGCTACCGGAGAAATCTTATAGCGTGCGGTATATCCGTTGTCGCACCAAAAGCTACCCGACCATGAGTTTGCTTTGCTCGGTCACAGGAGGCTTCTCTTTTCCATCATGAATAGCTCCATCTTTGCTTGTACCGATTATCTCCTCTCCTCCAGTTAACTTCCCCGAAGATTGCCGAGTGTTGAAGTACACTCGGCCCAAGAAGCTCTCCAAATCTTGCTTCAAATCGTTTGTCAACCGCCGGACCAAAAGTTTCAGCCATGATTTTGCGGAAGGTGCCCGGAAAAGCCGTGTTGTGATTCAACATAGTGTCTCCTACAGCTTTGTAGATGGTTCCAACTACCCTCTGCATCTCCTCCTCGTCGGTAACATCGATCGACCAGCGAGAAGAACTCGTGGCGTTGCTTGCTTGATCATCACTTTTCCACTCGTTGTTCTTGGAAAAGGACATCGACATTTCGATGAAATTGTTCCATTGCTTGCTCCACCATCCGCGTTGCTCGCGGCAAAGCTCGTCCATGGTCACGTTCGTAACGTGATCATTGTCAATTTCCGATCCCATCTTATATTGAAACGTTGTCCCACCGGCGTGCCAAAAAGTGTGTTGACGCAAAATGTGACCACCCGCGTCTCACACACAAGCAAGCGGAAAGCCTAGCTTCAATCGGGTGCCCGGCCTCGAATCCGTGGCGTGCCGATCGATTTGACCTCGAAAATCGACAAGGGATAAAACAAGAAGATCATAACTGGAACGTGCTTTGGGTGAGACCGACAGTTCCATCTTTACGGCCCCGAAGCCACTTACGACGACACATAGCTATGGAAGCTATCTCGCCAACAGGATGCAGTTCATTCGGCTAAAGTAACATAACCGATGTAAACAGAACAAACTAGCCGAATACAAATGAAGACACGTTTGAACAAGATTAAATCATTAAGCATATCAAACTACATCTCATGTTTAAAGCATCATCAAGCACTAAAAATTAAGAATAAGTAACTTATAAATATAAATCGACTAAACAACACATGCATAGGCTACTCCAACTAGTCTCGCGCACGTCTAGCCTTCATAAACCCGTCGAGCATAAACTCAAGCAAGCTAATCCACCGCATGATACCACTCACTATGAATTTACACCACTCCTTGCTACTAGATCAATCCACCGCATGATACAATCTAGCAATAAAGAGCTAAAAGCACATAATTATCTAACAGTCTATAGATACTTGCTACATGTATAAGCATAACCGTATCGACAAGATTGCCGAATCGGGTCCATGAAGAAGGAACAAACAAGTAACATATAGAGGAGCCTATCGATTAAACCGATCTCTAGTCCACCGGATGACTAGCTCTAGAGTAACCCAAAGACCTCGCATTCGCCGCACGGCACTGGTCCTCAAGGCTTATCCACATATAACGTGAATGAACCCGCAACATGTAACAATCTAGATCGATCTAATTCGGCTATATGAGCTTGATCCACTCGGTATTGAATAAGCATGAAAGGAACGACCAACAAGCCGAAAGAGTATCAATCTAGATTGGGCAAAAGAGTGTTGCAAATAATTAAACATTAAATAAAGCATGCAACACGTGATAACTTAATGAATCTATTAGATTTTGCCAAATCTAAAAGAGCCGATAACTAGCCTCTAAGCTTAGATCTTAGCCTCGCCGCACGACTCATGACCTAATCGGAGAAACTTTGGTAACTAGCTCCTAGCTAATCTTAGCCTCGCCGCACGACTCATGACTAACATGGAACCCTCTTGGTTCAATGCTTAAATCCACCGCATGATACTAAGCATTGCAACAAGACTTCTTGCATCATTATCTAAATCCACCGCATGATACTAGACATGATAACAAGGTTGCCGGGACTTACGGAGGTCGACGGATCGATTGGCCCTCTCGAAGAACTCGACGACATGACTAAAAGGACTCGAAGGGTGGCGCGTAGCCGGTTGTATTGATTTGGTTGTGAACCTCTATTACAATGGTCGAGGGTTTATATTTATACCCTGGACAAAACACGAGTTCTAAGCACTTACGAACCGCCTAAACAAAATTGAAAGACAAAACACGCTAACTCTATCCATAATCGGAGTCCTTGATCATTACGACTCTTTCCTTTTCTTCGACGCCTTCTCTTTCCTTTTTCCGTCTTCAAACGAAGCAATTGTCGACCGCTTTGACCGTTTGCCGAACACACAGGGAGTTAGCCGACCGCACACGCATTTGCCGAATCGCTCTCTCTCGCTCCTCGGGTCCACCTCGTCATATTCCTGACCAAATTCTGGTGTTAACAGGGAGATGTAATAATTTAATTTCATGTAATTTCAGTACTCTTGTCTAAAGACATTCGGGCTCTCGCACTCTTTTTCCTCACCGAGGTTTTTTAATGAGGCATCCCATGTAATAAGTTTAACTTTGTCTATGGTTATGCTTCGTGGAATTATATTCATGTTCCATGACACGCCCACCGAATGCGCCGGTTGGCAGCAATAGCAAAAGGTTGCAAGCAACCTATAAAGCCGAGGAGGGCCGGGAACTCATCGCGGAAACAAAGCAGGAGATATCCCAAACGCATACAGATACATCTGTACAATCGGTTATACGACTGAGTTACTCAGAAAGGCAGTAACATCAGCTACACAATCACCGAAAATGGTCAGGCAACAAGCGCCTGTCCATATATTCGGTATCAAATTAAAAGGTTGCAAGCAACCAAAACAAGCCGAAAGGGCAAGAAAAACCTCCAACACACGGTCATGTGCGTTACAACAGGCGCAATTAATAACGAAAAGTACCTGTCAAAATTTAATAACCAAGGTAGTTCAATGTAGTTATGAACCCTTGGGTCACAGAACCCTATATAAGAGCACCCAAAACTCTCTTGCAGATCATTCCATCAAAAATGTTCTAGCTCAAACATGAGAGAGGTGCTAAGTCATTGTCAAATAGGCATGAGAGGCCTCAGGAAGGAGCGAATTCGGGTGGCAGAGAGATACACCACATTTGGTTTTAGTGTTCCTAGTGAGGACAATTCGGTCTTCACAAGATATACCTCAGCGGTCACAGTCCCAAGGTCAGACCCGGGCTCAGTCCGCCAAGTGGCCGAAAAGCACGTGCCCTTCGCCGCGTTCTGTTCTGCACGACCATGTGCCAGCTAATGGTAATGTGGAATCATTATGAGGTTCCCATAGATCATGGTGCAACGCAGCGCGATGTCAGCATCGGGGCCTGTTACCAGGGCTTCGGTTAGCTCACCGAAGCCAATACCCCGCGTGTCTTGGCCGGTGTCTGCCGACTCAAGAGCAACCGCATCCACCACGGGTTTGTGCATCCTAGCCACAAACTGCAGAGCCACATGCTGGCCTCGGTCAAACCAAAGATATTTCGGGTGGTGATGCGCAACTTTCAACTGTAACAGCGCACACTTGTAATAAGAGAATAAAGAGAAATATTGCTACATTTTTGTTTAAAGCTATACCCCTAGTCCAAAAAGACGGGGCGGAATGGGTTGCAGGACTCATGTACCGAATCCTATAAACACCAATTCGGTGCAATGGCCGAACAATTCGGACTAAGCTAAGCAGCGTGCACCCCTTCGGTCTAAAAAGCCGGGGCGGGACGGCGCTTTCCAAATAAACCTCAATCAGGTATGAACACCGAAGGGTGGCGCGACAACTATCCGCCTTACAAATGCAATCAGATAAAGTTGGCACGTGCTTGGCCTCGAAAAACAATATCCGCCATACGGTGGTGATTCGGTGGCTCAAACCGAACCCTCATTTGAGCTTAACCAGCCATTCGCTCTTCGGTCTAAAAAGACGGGGCGGGACGGCGCTTTTTAAATAAGCATTCGGCTCGAAGACCGAAGAGCATCACACATCAAAATAAACACCAAACCCAGCAATATGCATTCGGTCAAGCTAAACTTTAACACCGAAAGAATTGTCCTAGGCAATTCGGCTTTAAGAGCCGAAGCCGCATCCCAACTTAAGCATGTAGCATTACAAAACACTCTCATACGACCAACATGCTGGCCTAAGAAGTTCACCAAACTTAACAAAATACTATGAGTATCTTCACAGTCACGTGCGCATAGTTCAAAATCCAGGAGTCGAGGTAGAGGGGTTCAAAGCAGGAGCCTCATGAGGGCCGGCAGCCAAAACAGATTCGGTTCTTGCTCCTTCATCTTGAGCACCAAGT
Organism: Themeda triandra; assembly: GCA_018135685.1. Lineage (NCBI taxonomy): Eukaryota > Viridiplantae > Streptophyta > Magnoliopsida > Poales > Poaceae > Themeda > Themeda triandra. Next base: position 45,070 of record JAENPR010001347.1, on the reverse strand, counting down.
GCTTGTCCTTCGGCGGTGGGCTCTTCGGCAGAGGCATGAGGGGCTTCGGGGGTGCCCATCGGTGTCTGCACGGCTGGGGAACCTTCCCGGGCATTCCGCTCCTCCATATAAGCCTCGACCCTAGCTTTGATAGCTGGCCGCTCACTGGGATCCTGCGAATTGCAATACGAGTCATGTCAATTTCGGCAACAATAGCCGAATGCGCAAGACATACCGAATGCTAAAACCAAACATGATAGTACAAGTCGGTTACCCTGGCGCAAGCATACGCAGCCCGGAGAAGAGCCAAATCTCGCCCTCCGGCTTCGGTCCAGAAGAGGTCAAAGAACCACTTCTTGGCAGCAGCTTGAACGTCTTCGTCAGGCTTCCAGTAACTCATGGCGCTTTCAAAGCAAGTGGCCCTGGCAAAATGGTCACAGCCCTCCTCCTTCATCGCTTTCAACAGAGCACGGGCGGTTTCAAAACTAGCATACTCGTGGCCCAGTTGAATGACATGGTCGAGCTGGGACATCTCTTGATTGAGAAACCGAATCTTCGCAAGCGCCGATTCGGTAGCAGCAGGGGGCTCGCAGTCTCCACCAACGCCATTTAAGATTCGGCGGAGTAAGAGAGTTAGCTCATCCAGAGCAGCGCGTTCGGCAGCTTGGCCCCTTTCGGCAGCGCGACGCGCATCCCGCTCAAGTTGCTTCTGGGTCTCTAGAGCGGCTTCGGCTTGCCTCTGGGCATCCAGGGCCGCTTCGGTCTTCCCAACCTCTTGAGCAAGAAGGCCTTCGGTGTCCACCAGCTTAGTCTCCAGCCGTTTAATTTCCTTGTCCTTGAGCAGAAGCTGCTTTTCGGCATGGGCCAGGGTAGCATGGCCTTGCTTCAGCAATGCGCCAGACAAAACCGAAGCCTGCGGTCAAACAAGAAGACAAATGCCAATACTTATAAAATTTCTCGAACCAAGAAGTTAAATGCGCAGGCAACAAAGGACTCACCGAAATGGCATGGAAGTTGATAGCCGAAAGCATCTCATTTCGGTCTGTTGCAAGCAGGGCCTGTTCGGTCTGACTGGCCGAAAAGAACGAGCCACACTCCTAACCGAAGCCTAATGCAGCTTGAGAGGGCAAAATACCCACCTCGCGGGGGTCCACGTACGCCACCAAACGAGCGTCAGAATCAACCCCTAAAGCACGAGCAAGTTCATAAGTCTCTTCTCGCTCAGGGCTATGTTCATCAGCAGAACATGAGCCCGAATACACCTTCATTGGGCCGAAACGAAAGCTAGACGGCTCAAGGGAAACAAACCCTTTGCCGAGCAAGACATTCGTGGACATCTCAGGTGTCATGCGCGTTGATTCGGCATGAAACCGAGACTTACCAGGGCGCCGAATAACGGGGGTGATACTCCGTGGGCCGCCTGCTATCTCCTGCACGGTACCCGAAGGGGCTTGCGTAGCAGTTTCGGCGGGTCGGGCAGCAGCTTCGGCAGGGGCACCCAGACTTAAGACGCTGGAGGCCCCCCTAGACCGAAGCTGCGAGGTGTGAGCCGAAGTGGCTCCATCTCGGCCAACCTTGTGCTTCTTCGACGTCAGCTTGAATCTGCTCACAGTCGGCTGGTCGTCGATCGCCAGGTCGCGAGCACTCCTCATCTTGCCGCCAGCCATGGATGAAGCTTCCTCGCTGGATTCCGCAAACTCCTGCCAGACAGAGAGAAAACCGAATCAAAACAAGCCGAATTACACAATAAAATGTCAGGCAGTTAAAACGAGTTAGTTGCGCAATGAAAAGTGCAAGTTAGGGTCTAAGCCAAGTCTTTCTACCGTTTGACCCGACATGACCGAATCAGCTTCGGGTGCGGCAATAACTTGATTTCGGCTCTGTTTTATGGGTTTCACCCATTCACGCTTGGCAAGCATGCGACATACCCGGACGTCTTCGTCTTCTCGATGCCGTTTCGGGCGTCCAACTTCCCGGTGCCGTTGCGCTTCGGCCTGTCGTGTTCCGCGGATGCCTTGCGTGCCACGTCCTGGGGCCCGGGCACCCCGCGACCGCGTGACGCAGACAGCAATGGGGCCGAATCAGCCGGACCAGCTTCGGCGTCAACCCTCCTTCTCTTGATTGGGGGTAGCCGATCAGGATACTCTACATTCATACGATCCCAGATTCGGTTGAGGCGCCGAAGGGACCCGAGTTTGGCCATGCTCAAATCATACTCCTTATCATTGTACGGATCGCACAGCCGATTAGCTCTTTTCTCCATTTCATTCACAAAATCAGAGTTTGAATCATAGCCAGGTGGCCGGGCCAGATTGCCCGAAGGCCCACGGTACCCATGATGATATGAAAAGCCATCAAACTTTAGGCCAGTGCATAGCGGCCATTGTCCAAGAGAAAGCATTTCCTCAACCAGATCTCGGCTAGTTTGCCTTTCCGCTGTTTGCCGATAGGACTCAGTAGCGGCATCATCAAGTGGCCCCATAACCATGTCAGGAGCCGAAACAAGCCCCTCCATCCGAGTCATAACAGAAACCAGTGGATGAGCTTTCGGTTGGCCTTGTTCCCTAGCAAGTGCTACATCGGCATCATCACACACGCGATAGTAAAACCAGTGCTTTTTCCAATCCTGCCACTTGTTCTTAAAAGTGGGACCTATGCAGGCGGCTGAGTTACCTCGGGCAGGAACAAAGTTATAAGACCCAACCTCCAACCGAAGTTCTTTCGTCCCCGTTTCATCAGCCCCGTAAGTGGAATATAGCTGAGTCTCATAATGCCGAGCAAACACGGGAACGCTCAATCCGCAGCCCATCATTTTCTGTGCCATGGCATAGCAGCTCAAGCGCACTATCGCATTCGGGGTCAGATGGTGAAGCTGCAAATTAAATGCATCCAAAACCTCTGCAACAAAGCCCTCAAGGGGGAAGTGCAGTCCCGCCTTAAAGTAGTCTCTGAACACGAGAGCTTCGGTAGGTTCGGGGTTCGGGTATTCTTTGGTTCCAGGGGAACGGCTTCGGCTTCGTTCGGCAGCTGTCAAGATTCCATCTCGCTGGTACTGATTCAGCATACGCACCGTGGATATGGACCGATCAAGGCGGCATGTCCAGCCAGTATGCCTTGGTCCCCTTGGTGGCCTTGGTGGTCGAGCAGGGGCAGATTCGGCAACTTCTTCGGCGTGAGGAGCCGAACTACCCTCATCTTTGCCCTGAGCAACGCGAGCTTCTTTTTCATCGTCTGTCGAGTCAAAGCACTCGACATATTCATCCCCTTCTTCTTCCTCAGTTTCTGTTTCATCAGATTCGTGAACAGATTCGGGCAGAACGGCCCTGAGGGGCATCGGCTGTTTCCCTGGCGGCATATTTTGTCCACTACTCTCGCTAGAGCTGGACCCGTAAGCCGACTCGAGGCCGAAGCCGATTGATCACCCGATCGGCATCCGAAGCCGAAATATCGAGCTAGTCGGGACCCTCGACATGTTAGCAATACACAATGAAAAAACCCACCGTGACTATAAAAGAAAAAAACGGGGAATTAAAATAAGACAACGTTTCAAGAATACCGAATATAAAAATTGAGTGCACTTCGGCAATGATATTCAGTAAAGAAAACTAAAGGTAGTGAGTTTTCACCTCTAAGAAAACCGAAAGGAGTGACTTGGCGGAGAGAACGAATCACACCAAGGAGCTCGGAAACCGAAAGGTTGATTCGGTCGAGCAAACCGAACAGGCAGCCGGGGAGGAAGGTAACCAGAAACGCCGTTCCGAGCAGGACACCGAAACGGGTGGCCGAAACGGACGCTAGGGCACTGAATCAACGGACCGAATCGGACGAGAAACTCACCGAATCAACAGCAGGGGCTCAAGTGCGCGCGCGGTGGAAAATGACCGCTGGCGGTCGGGGGGGCCTTTTATAGGCGCCCGCGACGGCCTGCACGGCGGTTAGGCTAACCGTCGTCTCGGTCACGTATCCCGATGCAGATCAACGGTAAAAAAAAAAAAAATCGTCCTCTCCGCGGGACGGCGCTTGGTATTCCGGTTATCATCTGCAGGTCAGCGGCAACCGAAGTGAAGAAAAGTCAATTCGGCTACCGCTGAGGGGCTACTGTTGGGTGACAACCGGGACCTAGGCACCCTGTCCCGCCGAAATGACGGGATGTCAATTCGGTTGGTCGACCGAATCGGCCGCCAAGGCGATTCGGTTATTTGAACTGGCTGACAGTGGGCGGACAGTCGATTCGGTTAGTTGACCGAATTGCAATTAGGGTAATTCGGTCGACGTTGCCGGTCCTCATTGGATTGGTGATTCAGCCGCCCGGGTGTAGAGGCGCCAAAGCACCCCTTGCAAGAGGGGGCTTCGGTGCCCTAACCGAATCGACACCGGGCGGCCGGCGAAATGTTTTACTTGTGCAGGAACGTCTTGCCGCAGCTCCCGTGAAGAATGCTCGGCTGGTGGGCTCGGTGTTGTCGGCCATTCGGCCGGCACTTTGGAAAAGCACCCGAAGATCATTACGCCCTCGCTACCGACCAACGGAGAGCTCGGAGATGCGGCCCCAAGGGCATTGTAGTCATGTAAAAGCCTCGCGGGCTCCTATAAATACTGCCCTGATGGGACTGTACAAGGGATCGGAATACAATGGAATGCATTGAGCTTGTGTTCTGTTCATTTTGTGTTCTGTGTGTCATTTCGTAATTATATTCAGCATCTCTCGTTGAGTATATTCGGGTTTACCACCGGAGGGGGTTCTGAGGTTTTGCCTTAGAACAACACCGACCATGCGGCAGCATGGTTGTGTGTGCAAATATGGCAGTTTTGGAGCCGTGGAACCGTGGTTAAGGGCCCTTCGGGCTCTTGGGTGATGGAAAACTCTATGGTGGAGAGGAGAGAGGCATCAAAATGGCTTAACCATGGCGTACGGGCATGCTTGACCCGGTGCCGGGAGCCATAGGATGCACGGGATCCGGCCGTGCGCGGCACGCGTGTGTGCAAACATGGAAGTTCTGGAGTCATGGAGCTGTGGTTAAGGGCCGTTCGGGCTCTCGGGTGATGACAAACATTGTGGTGGTGAGGCCAGAGGCGTCAAAATACCTTAACCATAGCATACGGTCGTGCTTGACCTAGTGCCGAGAGCTGTAGGACACGCAGGAACCGGCTGTGCGGTAGCATAGTCGTGTGTGCAAATATGGCAGTTCTAGAGCTGTGGAGCCATGGTTAAGGGCCATTCGGGTCCACGAGCCGCAATAAATGCTGTGGTGGAGAGGCCAGAGGTGTCAAAATGCCTTAACCATGGCGCATGGGCGTGCTTGACTTGGTGCGAGGAGCCGTAGGACGCGCAGGAACCGGCCGTGCGGCAGCAAAGTCGTGTGTGCAAATATGGCGGTTACGGAGCCGTGGAGCCGAGGTTAAGGGCCATTCGGGCTCTCGAGCTATGGCAAACACTATGGTAGAGAAGCCGAGATGTGTCAAAATGCCTTAACCATGGCGTACGGGCATGCTTGACTCTATGCCGGAGCCATAGGACGCGTTGGAACCGACCATGCGGCGGCATGGTTGTGTGTGCAAATATGGCGCTTTGGAGCCGTGGAACCGTGGTTAAGGGCCCTTCGGGCTCTTGGGTGGTGGAAAACTCTATGGTGGAGAGGAGAGAGGCATCAAAATGGCTTAACCATGGCGTACGGGCATGCTTGACCCGGTGCTTAGGGAGCCATAGGATGCACGGGATCCGGCCGTGCGGCAAAGCACGGTCGTGTGTGCAAATATGGAAGTTCTAGAGTCATGGAGCCGTGGTTAAGGGCCGTTTGGGCTCTCGGGTGATGACAAACATTGTGGTGGTGAGGCCCGAGGCATCAAACACCTTAACTATGGCATACGGTCGTGCTTGACCTGCCGAGAGCCGTAGGACACGCGGAACCGGCCGTGCGGTAGCATAGTCGTGTGTGCAAATATGGCGGTTCTAGAGGCTGTGGAGCCATGGTTAAGGGCCATTCGGGTCCTCGAGCCACAATAAATGCTGTGGTGGAGAGGCCGAGAGGTGTCAAAATGCCTTAACTATGGCGCATGGGCGTGCTTGACTTGGTGCGAGGAGCCGTAGGACGCGCGGAACCGGCCGTGCGGCGGAAAGTCGTGTGTGCAAATATGGCGCTTCGGAGCCGTGGAGCGAGGTTAAGGGCCATTCGGGCTCTCGAGCTATGGCAAACACTATGGTAGAGAAGCCGATGTGTCAAAATGCCTTAACCATGGCATACGGGCATGCTTGACTCCGTGCCGGGAGCCATAGGACGCGTTGGAACCGACCATGCGGCAAAGCATGGTTGTGTGTGCAAATATGGCAGTTTTGGAGCCGTGGAACCATGGTTAAGGGCCCTTCGGGCTCTTGGGTGATGGAAAACTCTATGGTGGAGAGGAGAGAGGCATCAAAATGGCATAACCATGGCGTACGGGCATGCTTGACCCGGTGCCGGGAGCCATAGGATGCACGGGATCCGGCCATGCGGCGGCAAAGACAAATGTGTGTGCAAATATGGAAGTTCGGAGTCATGGAGCTGTGGTTAAGGGCCGTTCGGGCTCTCGGGTGATGACAAACATTGTGGTGGTGAGCCCAGAGGCATCAAAACACCTTAACTATGGCATGCGGTCGTGCTTGACCTAGTGCCGAGAGCAGTAGGACACGCAGAACCGGGCGTGCGGTAGCATAGTCTTGTGAGCAAATATGGCGGTTCTAGAGCCGTGGAGCCATGGTTAAGGGCCATTCGGGTCCTCGAGCCACAATAAATGCTGTGGTGGAGAGGCCGGAGGTGTCAAAACGCCTTAACCATGGCGCATGGGCATACTTGACTTGGTGCGAGGAGCCGTAGGACGCGCGGGAACCGGCCGTGCGGGCAAAAAGTCGTGTGTGCAAATATGGCGGTTACGGAGCCGTGGAGCCGAGGTTAAGGGCCATTCGGGCTCTCGAGCTATGGCAAACACTATGGTAGAGAAGCTAGATGTGTCAAAATGCCTTAACCATGGCGTACGGGCATGCTTGACTCTATGCCAGGAGCCATAGGACGCGTTGGAACCGACCATGCGGCAGCATGGTTGTGTGTGCAAATATGGCGTTTTGGAGCCGTGGAACCGTGGTTAAGGGCCCTTCGGGCTCTTGGGTGATGGAAAACTCTATGGTGGAGAGGAGAGAGGCATCAAAATGGCTTAACCATGGCGTACGGGCATGCTTGACCCGGTGCTGGGAGCCATAGGATCCACGGGATCCGGCCGTGCGGCAGCACGGTCGTGTGTGCAAATATGGAAGTTACGGAGTCATGGAGCTGTGGTTAAGGGCCGTTCGGGCTCTTGGGTGATGACAAACATTGTGGTGGTGAGGCCAGAGGCATTAAAACACCTTAACTATGGCATACGGTCGTGCTTGACCTAGTGCCGAGAGCCGTAGGACACGCAGGAACCGGGCCGTGCGGTAGCATAGTCGTGTGTGCAAATATGGCGCTTCTAGAGCTGTGGAGCCATGGTTAAGGGCCATTCGGGTCCTCGAGCCACAATAAATGCTGTGGTGGAGGCCGAGGTGTCAAAACGCCTTAACCATGGCGCATGGGCATGCTTGACATGGTGCGAGGAGCCGTAGGACGCGCAGGAACCGGCCGTGCGGCGGCAAAGAAAGTCGTGTGTGCAAATATGGCGGTTCGGAGCCGTGGAGCCGAGGTTAAGGGCCATTCGGGCTCTCGAGCTATGGCAAACACTATGGTAGAGAAGCCGGATATGTCAAAATGCCTTAACCATGGCGTACGGGCATGCTTGACTCTCGTGCCGGGAGCCATAGGACGCGTTGGAACCGACCATGCGGCAGCATGGTTGTGTGTGCAAATATGGCGGTTTTGGAGCCGTGGAACCATGGTTAAGGGCCCTTCGGGCTCTTGGGTGATGGAAAACTCTATGGTGGAGAGGAGAGAGGCATCAAAATGGCTTAACCATGGCGTACGGGCATGCTTGACCGGTGCGGGAGCCATAGGATGCACAGGATCCGGCCGTGCGGCAGCACAGTCGTGTGTGCAAATATGGAAGTTCTAGAGTCATGGAGCTGTGGTTAAGGGCCATTCGGGCTCTCGGGTGATGACAAACATTGTGGTGGTGAGCCCAGAGGCATCAAAACACCTTAACTATGGCATACGGTCATGCTTGACCTAGTGCCGAGAGCTGTAGGACACGCAGGAACCGCCCGTGCGGTAGCATAGTCTTGTGTGCAAATATGGCAGTTCTAGAGCTGTGGAGCCATGGTTAAGGGCCATTCGGGTCCTCGAGCCGCAAGAAATGCTGTGGTGGAGAGGCCAGAGGTGTCAAAATGCCTTAACCATGGCGCATGGGCGTGCTTGACTTGGTGCGAGGAGCCGTAGGACGCGCAGAACCGGCCGTGCGGCGGCAAAGAAAAGTCGTGTGTGCAAATATGGCGGTTACGGAGCCGTGGAGCCGAGGTTAAGGGCCATTCGGGCTCTCGAGCTATGGCAAACACTATGGTAGAGAAGCCAGATGTGTCAAAATGCCTTAACCATGGCGTACGGGCATGCTTGACTCTGTGCCAGGAGCCATAGGACGCGTTGGAACCGACCATGCGGCAGCATGGTTGTGTGTGCAAATATGGCAGTTTTGGAGCCATGGAACCGTGGTTAAGGGCCCTTCGGGCTCTTGGGTGATGGAAAACTCTATGGTGGAGAGGAGAGAGGCATTAAAATGGCTTAACCATGGCGTACGGGCATGCTTGACCCGGTGCCGGGAGCCATAGGATGCACAGGATCCGGCCGTGCGGCAGCACAGTCGTGTGTGCAAATATGGAAGTTCTGGAGTCATGGAGCTGTGGTTAAGGGCCGTTCGGGCTCTCGGGTGATGACAAACATTGTGGTGGTGAGGCCAGAGGCGTCAAAATACCTTAACAATAGCATACGGTCGTGCTTGACCTAGTGCCGAGAGCTGTAGGACACGCAGGAACCGGCTGTGTGGTAGCATAGTCGTGTGTGCAAATATGGCAGTTCTAGAGCTGTGGAGCCATGGTTAAGGGCCATTCGGGTCCTCGAGCCACAATAAATGCTATGGTGGAGAGGCCAGAGGTGTCAAAACGCCTTAACCATGGTGCATGGGCGTGCTTGACTTGGTGCGAGGAGCCGTAGGACGCGCAGGAACCGGCCGTGCGGCAGCAAAGTCGTGTGTGCAAATATGGCAGTTCTGGAGCCGTGGAGCCGAGGTTAAGGGCCATTCAGGCTCTCGAGCTATGGCAAACACTATGGTAGAGAAGCCAGATGTGTCAAAATGCCTTAACCATGGCGTACGGGCATGCTTGACTCTGTGCCAGGAGCCATAGGACGCGTTGGAACCGACCATGCGGCAGCATGGTTGTGTGTGCAAATATGGTCGTTTTGGAGCCGTGGAACCGTAGTTAAGGGCCCTTCGGGCTCTTGGGTGATGGAAAACTCTATGGTGGAGAGGAGAGAGGCATTAAAATGGCTTAACCATGGCGTACGGGCATGCTTGACCCGGTGCCGGGAGCCATAGGATGCACAGGATCCGGCCGTGCGGCAGCACAGTCGTGTGTGCAAATATGGAAGTTCTGGAGTCATGGAGCTATAGTTAAGGGCCGTTCGGGCTCTCGGGTGATGACAAACATTGTGGTGGTGGGGCCAGAGGCGTCAAAATACCTTAACCATAGCATACGGTCGTGCTTGACCTAGTGCCGAGAGCTGTAGGACACGCAGGAACCGGCTGTACGGTAGCATAGTCGTGTGTGCAAATATGGCAGTTCTAGAGCTGTGGAGCCATGGTTAAGGGCCATTCGGGTCCTCGAGCCACAATAAATGCTGTGGTGGAGAGGCCAGAGGTGTCAAAACGCCTTACCCATGGTGCATGGGCGTGCTTGACTTGGTGCGAGGAGCCGTAGGACACGCAGGAACCGGCCGTGCGGCAAAGAAAAGTCGTGTGTGCAAATATGGCGCCGGAGCCATGGAGCCGAGGTTAAGGGCCATTCAGGCTCTCGAGCTATGGCAAACACTATGGTGGAGAAGCCAGATGTGTCAAAATGCCTTAACCATGGCATACGGGCATGCTTGACTCTGTGCCAGGAGCCATAGGACGCGTTGGAACCGACCATGCGGCAGCATGGTTGTGTGTGCAAATATGGCAGTTTTGGAGCCGTGGAACCGTGGTTAAGGGCCCTTCGGGCTCTTGGGTGATGGAGGAGAGAGGCATCAAAATGGCTTAACCATGGCGTACGGGCATGCTTGACCCGGTGCCGGGAGCCATAGGATGCACAGGATCCGGCCGTGCGGCAGCACAGTCGTGTGTGCAAATATGGAAGTTCTGGAGTCATGGAGCCGTGGTTAAGGGCTGTTCGGGCTCTTGGGTGATGACAAACATTGTGGTGGTGAGGCCAGAGGTGTCAAAATACCTTAACCATAGCATACGGTCGTGCTTGACCTAGTGCCGAGAGCTGTAGGACACGCAGGAACCGGCTGTGCGGTAGCATAGTTGTGTGTGCAAATATGGCAGTTCTAGAGCTGTGGAGCCATGGTTAAGGGCCATTCGGGTCCTCGAGCCGCAATAAATGCTGTGGTGGAGAGGCCAGAGGTGTCAAAATGCCTTAACCATGGTGCATGGGCGTGCTTGACTTGGTGCGAGGAGCCGTAGGACGCGCAGGAACCGGCCGTGCGGCAGCAAAGTCGTGTGTGCAAATATGGCGTTCGGAGCCGTGGAGCCGAGGTTAAGGGCCATTCGGGCTCTCGAGCTATGGCAAACACTATGGTAGAGAAGCCAGATGTGTCAAAATGCCTTAACCATGGCGTACGGGCATGCTTGACTCGTGCCGGGGAGCCATAGGACGCGTTGGAACCGACCATGCGGCAGCATGGTTGTGTGTGCAAATATGGCAGTTTTGGAGCCGTGGAACCATGGTTAAGGGCCCTTCGGGCTCTTGGGTGATGGAAAACTCTATGGTGGAGAGGAGAGAGGCATCAAAATGGCTTAACCATGGTGTACGGGCATGCTTTGTTGGGAATATGCCCTAGAGGTAATCATAGAGATGATGATATTCCGCTTGTATCCATGATATGTAAAATGTGTCCATTGAATATCCATTAAAGACAACTTGTATTGATTGGCAATTATGTGAATTGTTTGTGGAACTCTTTTACTTGTATGGTTATTCAATATTCGTCCCTGGTCGGAGTTCATGCGAGGACACACATGAATATTAGACTAGCACATTATTAGTTGATGACTATGTTTCACAAGTCATGGACATGGAGATGTCGAACTAATAATGTGGGCACATGTATGACATGTAGGCCGGATCGACCCGACATGAGATTGTCTCTATACACATCATATACGTTATGTCCTTCGATCCGAGATTGTTGTATGTGCTCGAGATGTGTATCGACTTGCTTAGGGACCCGACAAACGCTACTCCGTTCTTGGGTAGTTATAAAGGATGTCTTCGGGTTTGTTGAGAAGCATCTTTGTGAGACATAGACAATCAAGATGGGACTTGCCCCTCTCTCGAGGAGAGTGATATCACCGGATCACTCAAGTGATTGGATCAACAAATGCATGGCCGTGCTTGGGTTAAGTGTTAACCCACGAGTTGAACCAAATATCATGAGGCAAGGGAGTAACTCGTATGTGGTCGTAATGGTTCGTCTGATATGATCATTTGCGTGCACATAGGAGTTGTCACGCCTTGCTAGAGGCCGCTGTCAGCTATTGGGCGAATAGGAGTATTCGGCCCATGTCTATGTGTGCGTGAACCCATAGGGTCGCACGCTTAAGGGGCTGGAAGCCTAATTCGGGTTGGACCCGAATTAGACAAGGCTTAGGGTTTCTAATGGGCCTCCAACTCGGGGGCACATGAGAGACGCCTATATATAAGTAGAGGGGAGGGGCGCGGCCAAACCTAATCCACGCCTTTGGCAGCCGCCGTCGCCCTCCACGCTCTCGCCTTCGCTCCTCGCGGACCTAGCAGTCCGGAGGCGCATCGCTTCTCCCTCGTACGTGTGTGACACCTCGGAGGTGCTGCATCTGGAGCACGAGGATGAACCGCACGAACCGCAAGTGGTGGGAGGAGTTGCTGGACGACCACGCAACTGCACGGCACTTTGCTGCGATGCGTTCGACTACATCGAGTCGTCTTCCGCCGCATCTGCGCGTCTAGTGGTAATCCCGTAACCCGTAACTAGCGGTAGATCCCGGGCGATGAGGTAGAAAAAGTTTTGTTTTCTCGCTAGCGTAGCACCCTCATAACCCTACAAAGTGGTATCAGCTCTATCTTTGCGTTGTTATAGGTTGGATGTCGCATATGTGATATGCGCGGTTTTAGATGAGTCTCTGATCTTGGTTCATGATCTTGCCGCGTTGGTTTTGTAACGATCTACTCGTACCGGTCGGAATTCCGCCATCCGAGTTAAGTGATACATGTAAATCCAATCACAACGAGTTAGAGATCAATCGATTGATCGAATTGAACCCTAGGTCAAGTGCCGAGCGCATGTGATGCGCGGCGGTGGCGATTGGATCAGCCACCGGCGCCGGGTTGCCGAGAAAAGTTCTGTTCGTAAAACAGCCGTAACTTTTTAACCGTAACTCGGATCGAGACGATTCTTAAACGAAAGTTGTAGAGAAAAAAATTTTACATCCACCCCCAAACCTTGGAAGATAGAGTTTTGATTTACTTTTTGAGTCGGAATCGGTTACCTCTGTTTATATAGCCCTTATATGTATGTGATGCATGTATGTAATTAAATCATGGCTTGCACGTCATGAGGATGACAATATGGGCCGGAGCCACATAGATATTGTCAAAATTATTGTAATGGCTGCGTGCCAATGCGTGATGATACTATCCGCGACTATGTAATTTTAATTCACTAGCTTTGGCGTTAGTGATAGTTAGTAATGGCGGATTCATCACTCAAGGATGGCATACATGGATCGTGGAGATGGAGATCACCATGATGAACAGTTGAAGAGATGGAGATCTCGAAAAGAACAATGGGCTATACCAAGTCATATCTCGTGTTTATGCCGTTCTTACCATGTTCTACTTTCACATGCTATAATGTTTTTGTCTACATTCGTGCGGTAGTGAAGTAGAATGATCCCTCGCAATGTTTAAGTTTGTGCTCCCCAAACCTTGCACTTGTCACTATCTTGTACAATCGATGGTGGGTCTATGAAATTAGGGTGCCATCGATTTTCCTTGACTAGACAGTTCGTATCGGATACTTACGCATAAGGTTTGGTTGCTTAAACAAGGTCATCCTAACGGTTAGGGACCTTGGAGCATGAGAAGTTGGTAACCCAAGCATAGAGATGCTATCCAACAACAAGAGTCATATGCGATATGATTAGCAAAGAGTTGCTTACCGATCTATCATGTCTTCTAGCGGTGATGCTAAAGCTCACTAGTCGACTTGCTAGTTGTGGGTCTTGAATCACTAAGTTTCAATCGAGGGATATTGATTTTAGTGGGAGTAGATCATATTTGATATTATTTACTCTATCATGGATATTTTGTCTTAGTATTTTGCATTACTTTTGTTGTAGATTAAATGGCGTCTTCTAAGCAACCATTTACTTTGCGTTCGATTCTTGAGAAAGATAAGTTGAATGGAACAAATTATGCGGATTGGATCCGCAATCGAGAATTGTTCTCGGGGCCGAGAAAAAGGAGGAATATCTAGACACCCCCTTACCGATGAGCCTGCGATGATGCATCTCGTCTTGTGAAAAACGCTTACAAGAAAGCATGTGATGCCGATCTTGAAATAAGCTGCCTTATGCTTGCATGTATGGAATCCGATCTGCGGATGCGGTTCGATAACAATCACTCGGCGAACGATATGATCGTGGCGCTTGAGGATATGTTCCAAACTCAAGCTAGGACCGAAAGGTTCAATGTCTCTAAGGCGCTTGCTGAAACCAAGCTAGCGAGGGTGCAAATTTGTTGGGCCACACGTAATCAAGATGGTTGGTTACACTCGAGGTTGGAGAAGCTAGGCTTCCCAATTGGCCCGAGTTGGCTACTAATTTCATTCTCTCGTCTCGCCGCCTAGCTATGGGAACTTCATTGCGAACTACCATATGCATGGGGCGAGAGAGGGGCTTGAATGAGTTGTGTGGCATGCTGAAAACAGCAGAGGCTGACATTAAGAAGCAGGTTGGTGGCCAAGTGTTGGCAGTCCAGAACAAGCCTAACTTTAAGAGAAAGAAGGGCTGGGGGAAGAAAAAGGGCAAGGCTAAAGATGAGATCTCTAAGCCAGCTCCGCCCGCCCCCAAAGCTGGACCACCGGCTGATGCTAAATGTTTTCATTGTGGTAAGAATGGTCACTTTGGAAGAGAAACGCAAGCTGTACTTGGCGTCCTTAGAGAAGGACGGCGGTAGTAAAGGTACTCCCGCTCATACGCTTGTTGTTTATGTTACAGACATCTTCCTCGCTAACTCTTATATCAATTCTTGGGTATTTGATACCGGATCGGTTGCTCATATTTGCAATACGATGCAGGGAATGATAAGAAGTAGAAGCGTGAAGAAAGGAGAGGTTGATTTCCGCGTGGGCAACAATGCAAGAGTTGCTGCGTTGAACGTCGGGACGATGCAACTTCACCTGCCATCAGGATTTGTCATGGAATTGAATAATTGTTATTTTGTTCCTAGTCTAAGTCGAAACATTGTGTCACCTTCATGTTTGATGAAGGATGGTTATTCATTTGCGAGTAATGACAATGGTTGTGTTATCTCGAAGAATGATATGTTTGTGGCTCTTGTATCCATTGTGAATGGATTATTTATTTTAAATCTTGATGATGCACCTGTCTGTAATGTTAATGCTAAAAGGCCTCGGCTTAATGAGTTAAGTCCTACATATATGTGGCATTGTCGTTTGGGTCATATAAGTGAAAATCGCATGAAGAGGCTCCATGATGATGGACTTCTAACTTCGTTTGATTTTGAATCTTACGAGACATGTGAGGCTTGCCTTTTAGGCAAGATGACCAAGACGCCTTTCTCGGTTTTCCGAGAGAGCGTCGACTTATTGGAACTAGTACATAGTGATGTATGTGGACCAATGAGCACGACACTAGAGGCGGTTTTCAATACTTCATAACTTTTACTTGATGACTTTAGTAGATATGGCTATGTCTACCTAATGAAGCATAAGTCCGAAACATTTGAAAAATTCAAAGAATTTCAGAATGAAGTAGAGAACCAACGTGGCAAGAAAATTAAGGCCTGCGATCGATCGTGGAGGCGAATATTTGAGTCATGAGTTTAGCAATCATCTTAAGAGTTGCGGAATTGTTCCACGCTTACGCCACCCGGAACGCCGCAGAAATGGCATGTCGAGCGGCGTAATCGGACTTTGTTGGACATGGTTCGGTCTATGATGAGCCATTGGACCTACCTTTATCGTTTTGGGGATATGCTCTAGAAACAGCCGCTTTCACATTGAATAGAGTACCATCTAAGTCCGTAGTTAAGACACCATATGAGATATGGACTGGGAAGAGTCCTAGTTTGTCTTTTCTAAAAATTTGGGGTTGTGAGGTTTATGTCAAACGGCTTATATCGATAAGCTAACACCCAAATCGGACAAGTGTTTTTTCGTGGGATATCCAAAGGAAACTTTAGGATATTACTTCTACAACCGCTCGAGGGCAAAGTGTTTGTTGCTCGAAACGGTGTTTTCTTAGAGAAAGAGTTTCTCAAAAGAGAGAAGAGTGGACAAAAGGTGTATCTTGAAGAAGTTCAAGATGAGCCGATCGAGAAGGACTCTACGAGTGATGCTAATGTAGCAGAACAAGTTGAGATGCCCGTGGCCACCGAAACACCTCCACAACCACGAAGATCGGCAAGACTTCGCGAATTGCGTGGGGATCTGTTATTGTTGGACGATGATGAACTGCAACATACGCAGAAGCTATGATGGACTCGTAGATTCCGAGCAATGGCGAGTGCCATGAGATCCGAGATAGATTCCATGGGAAATAATCAAGTTTGGAACTTGGTTGACCCGCGATGGTGTTAGACCCATCGAGTGCAAATGGATCTATAAAAAGAAGAAAGATATGGACGGAAATGTTCACGTCTATAAAGCTCGACTTGTCGCAAAGGGTTTTCGGCAAGTTCAAGGAATTGACTACGACGAGACATTCTCTCCAAGTAGCGATGCTTAAATCTATCCGGATCATTCTAGCAATAGTCGCCTATTTCGATTATGAAATTTGGCGAGATGGATGTTAAAACAGCCTTTCTAAATGGAAATTTGGAAGAGGACGTGTATATGATACAGCCCGAAGGTTTTGTTGATCCAAATAATGCTGGAAAAATATGCAAGCTTAATAAATCTATTTATGGGTTAAAGCAAGCATCTCAGAGTTGGAACATTCGTTTTGATGAGGTTGTCAAAGGGTTTGGCTTCCGTCAGAATGAAGAAGAGCCTTGTGTTTACCAAAAGGCTAGTGCGAGAGCTGTTGTATTTCTAATCTTGTATGTGGATGACATACTATTGATTGGGAATGACATTCCTATGTTGCAATCTGTAAAGACTTCACTGAATAATAGTTTTTCTATGAAGGATTTAGGAGATGCAGCATACATCTTGGGCATTAAGATCTATAGAGATAGATCGAAGAGGCTAATAGGATTATGCCAAGATACATACATTGACAAGGTGTTGAAACAGTTCAACATGGAGCAGTCCAAGAAAGGGTTCTTGCCTATGTCACATGGTATGCGCTTTAGCGACAAGCAATGTCCTTCATCAGATGAAGAGCGCAAACGCATGAGTAAGGTTCCATATGCTTCGGCGATCGGTTCCATCATGTATGCCATGATATGTACTCGCCCGAGATGTCTCATATGCTCTAAGTGTTGCGAGCAGTACCAAGGCAATCCCGGTGAGAGTCACCGGACGCCGGTTAAAAACATCCTTAAGTACTTGAGAAGGACTAAGGATGAGTTCCTGATCTATGGAGGTGAGGAGGAGCTCGTTGTAAATGGTTACACCGATGCTAGCTTCCAAACTGATGTAGATGATTCACAATCTCAATCAGGTTTTGTGTTCATGGTAAATGGTGGTGCGGTAAAGAAGTCGGAAAAGTTCCAAGCGGGAGACAGGTGTCCGATTCTACAACAAGCCGAGTACATTGCGGCTTCGGAAGCTGCAAAGGAAGGTGTTTGGATGAGGCGTTTCCTCATTGATCTTGGTGTGTTTCCTAATGTGGCTAGCCCATTGAATCTACATTGTGACAACAATGGGGCGATAGCGCAGCTAAGGAGCCAAGGAATCACCAAAGAACAAACATGTACAAATGGAAATTTCACCTCATTCGACAGTTCATCGCTGAAGGTGAAATTAAAATGTGCAAAATACATACGGATTTGAGTGTAGCAGATCCGTTGACAAAGGCTCTTCCACAAAAACCTAAGCATGAGGCGCACATAAGGTCTATGGGGATTAGACATATTAGAGATTAACTCTAGTGCAAGTGGGAGACTGTTGGGAATATGCCCTAGAGGTAATCATAGAGATGATGATATTCCGCTTGTATCCATGATATGTAAAATGTGTCCATTGAATATCCATTAAAGACAACTTGTATTGATTGGCAATTATGTGAATTGTTTGTGGAACTCTTTTACTTGTATGGTTATTCAATATTCGTCCCTGGTCGGAGTTCATGCGAGGACACACATGAATATTAGACTAGCACATTATTAGTTGATGACTATGTTTCACAAGTCATGGACATGGAGATGTCGAACTAATAATGTGGGCACATGTATGACATGTAGGCCGACCCGACATGAGATTGTCTCTATACACATCATATACGTTATGTCCTTCGATCCGAGATTGTTGTATGTGCTCGAGATGTGTATCGACTTGCTTAGGACTGACAAACGCTACTCCGTTCTTGGGGTAGTTATAAAGGATGTCTTCGGGTTTGTTGAGAAGCATGCTGTGAGACATAGACAATCAAGATGGGACTTGCCCCTCTCTGAGGAGAGTGATATCACTGGATCACTCAAGTGATTGGATCAACAAATGCATGGCCGTGCTTGGGTTAAGTGTTAACCCACGAGTTGAACCAAATATCATGAGGCAAGGGAGTAACTCGTATGTGGTCGTAATGGTTCATCTGATATGATCATTTGCGTGCACATAGGAGTTGTCACGCCTTGCTAGAGGCCGCTCGGCTATTGGGCGAATAGGAGTATTCGGCCCATGTCTATGTGTGCGTGAACCCATAGGGTCGCACGCTTAAGGGGCTGGAAGCCCTAATTCGGGTTGGACCCGAATTAGACAAGGCTTAGGGTTTCTAATGGGCCTCCAACTCGGGGCACATGAGAGACGCCTATATATAAGTAGAGGGGAGGGCACGGACAAACCTAATCCATGCCTTTGGCAGCCGCCGTCGCCCTCCACGCTCTGCGCTTCGCTCCTCGCGGACCTAGCGTCCGGAGGCGCATCGCTTCTCCCTCGTACGTGTGTGACACCTCGGAGGTGCTGCATCTGGAGCACGAGGATGAACCGCACGAACCGCAAGTGGTGGGAGGAGTTGCTGGACGACCACGCAACTGCACGGCACTGCTGCGACGCGTTCGACTACATCGAGTCGTCTTCCGCTGCATCTGCGCGTCTAGTGGTAATCCCGTAACCTGTAACTAGCAGTAGATCCTGGGCGATGAGGTAGAAAAAGTTTTGTTTTCTGGCTAGCGTAGCACCCTCATAACCCTACATGCTTGACCCGGTGCCGGGAGCCATAGGATGGACAGGATCCGGCCGTGCGGCAGCACAGTCGTGTGTGCAAATATGGAAGTTCTGGAGTCATGGAGCTGTGGTTAAGGGCCGTTCGGGCTCTCGGGTGATGACAAACATTGTGGTGGTGAGGCCAGAGGCATCAAAATACCTTAACCATAGCATACGGTCGTGCTTGACCTAGTGCCGAGAGCTGTAGGACACGCAGGAACCGGCCGTGCGGTAGCAAAGTCGTGTGTGCAAATATGGCAGTTCTGGAGCCGTGGAGCCGAGGTTAAGGGCCATTCAGGCTCTCGAGCTATGGCAAACGCTATGGTAGAGAGGCCAGAGGTGTCAAAATGCCTTAACCATGGCGCATGGGCGTGCTTGACTTGGTGCGAGGAGCCGTAGGACGCGCAGGAACCGGCCGTGCGGCAGCAAAGTCGTGTGTGCAAATATGGCAGTTCTGGAGCCGTGGAGCCGAGGTTAAGGGCCATTCGGCTCTCGAGCTATGGCAAACACTATGGTAGAGAGCCGATGTGTCAAAATGCCTTAACCATGGCATACGGGCATGCTTGACTCTGTGCCCGGAGCCATAGGAAGCGTTGGAACCGACCATGCGGCAGCATGGTTGTGTGTGCAAATATGGCAGTTTTGGAGCTTTGTGGTTAAGGGCCCTTCGGGCTCTTGGGTGATGGAAAACTCTCTGTTGGAGAGGAGAGAGGCATCAATATGGCTTAACCATGGCGTACGGGCATGCTTGACCCGGTGCCGGGAGCCATAGGATGCATAGGATCCGGCCGTGCGGCAGCACAGTCGTGCGTGCAAATATGGAAGTTCTGGAGTCATGGAGCTGTGGTTAAGGGCCGTTCGGGCTCTCGGGTGATGACAAACATTGTGGTGGTGAGGCCAGAGGCGTCAAAATTCCTTAACCAAAGCATACGGTCGTGCTTGACCTAGTGCCGAGAGCTGTAGGACACGCAGAACCGGCCGTGCGGTAGCATAGTCGTGTGTGCAAATATGGCAGTTCTAGAGCCGTGGAGCCATGGTTAAGGGCCATTCGGGTCCTCGAGCCACAATAAATGCTGTGGTGGAGAGGCCGAGGTGTCAAAATGCCTTAACCATGGCGCATGGGCGTGCTTGACTTGGTGCGAGGAGCCGTAGGACGCGCGAACCGGCCGTGCGGCCGCAAAGTCGTGTGTGCAAATATGGCGCTTCGGAGCCGTGGAGCCGAGGTTAAGGGCCATTCGGGCTCTTGAGCTATGGCAAACACTATGGTAGAGAAGCCGATGTGTCAAAATGCCTTAACCATGGCGTACGGGCATGCTTGACTCGTGCCGGGAGCCATACGACGCGTTGGAACCGACCATGCGGTAGCATGGTTGTGTGTGCAAATATGGCAGTTTTGGAGCCGTGGAACCGTGGTTAAGGGCCCTTCGGGCTCTTGGGAGATGGAAAACTCTATGGTGGAGAGGAGAGAGGCATCAAAATGGCTTAACCATGGCATACAGGCATGCTTGACCCGGTGCCAGGAGCCATAGGATGCACAGGATCCGGCCGTGCGGCAGCACAGTCATGTGTGCAAATATGGAAGTTCTGGAGTCATGGAGCTATGGTTAAGGGCCGTTCGGGCTCTCGGGTGATGACAAACATTGTGGTGGTGAGGCTAGAGGCGTCAAAATACCTTAACCATAGCATACGGTCGTGCTTGACCTAGTGCCGAGAGCTGTAGGACACGCAGGAACCGGCTGTGCGGTAGCATAGTCGTGTGTGCAAATATGGCAGTTCTAGAGCCGTGGAGCCATGGTTAAGGGCCATTCGGGTCCTCGAGCCGCAATAAATGCTGTGGTGGAGAGGCCGAGGTGTCAAAATGCCTTAACCATGGCGCATGGGCGTGCTTGACTTGGTGCGAGGAGCCGTAGGACGCGCAGGAACCGGCCGTGCGGCAAAGCAAAGTCGTGTGTGCAAATATGGCGCTTACGGAGCCGTGGAGCCGAGGTTAAGGGCCATTCGGCTCTCGAGCTATGGCAAATACTATGGTAGAGAAGCTAGATGTGTCAAAATGCCTTAACCATGGCGTACGGGCATGCTTGACTCTGTGCCAGGAGCCATAGGATGCGTTGGAACCGACCATGCGGCAGCATGGTTGTGTGTGCAAATATGGCAGTTTTGGAGCCATGGAACCGTGGTTAAGGGCCCTTCGGGCTCTTGGGTGATGGAAAACTCTATGGTGGAGAGGAGAGAGGCATCAAAATGGCTTAACCATGGCGTACGGGCATGCTTGACCCGGTGCGGAGCCATAGGATGCACGAGGATCCGGCCGTGCGGTAGCACGGTCGTGTGTGCAAATATGGAAGTTCGGAGTCATGGAGCCGTGGGTTAAGGGCCATTCGGGCTCTCGGGTGATGACAAACATTGTGGTGGTGAGGCCAGAGGCGTCAAAATACCTTAACCATAGCATACGGTCGTGCTTGACCTAGTGCCGAGAGCTGTAGGACACGCAAGAACCGGCTGTGCGGTAGCATAGTCGTGCGTGCAAATATGGCAGTTCTAGAGCTGTGGAGCCATGGTTAAGGGCCATTTGGGTTCTCGGGCGGCAACAAACGCTATGCTGGAAAGGCCAGAGGTGTCAAAATGCCTTGACCATGGCGCATGGGCGTGCTTGACTTGGTGCGAGGAGCCGTAGGACGCGCAGGAACCGGCCGTGCGGCAGCAAAGTCGTGTGTGCAAATATGGCAGTTCTGGAGCCATGGAGTCGAAGTTAAGGGCCGTTCAGGCTCTCGAGCTATGGCAAACACTATGATAGAGAGGCCAGAGGTGTCAAAATGCCTTAACCATGGCGTACGGGCATGCTTGACTCAGTGCCAGGAGCCATAGGACGCGTTGGAACCGACCGTGCAGCAGCATGGTTGTGTGTGCAAATATGGTAGTTTTGGAGCGGTGGAGCCGTGGTTAAGGGCCCTTCAGGCTCTTGGGTGATGGAAAACTCTATGGTGGAGAGGTGAGAGGCATCAAAATGGCTTAACCATGGCGTACGGGCATGCTTGACCCGGTGCCAAGGAGCCATAGGATGCACGGGATCCGGCCGTGCGGCAAAGCACAAGCGTGTGTGCAATTATGGAAGTTCTAGAGTCATGGAGCCGTGGTTAAGGGCCGTTCGGGCTCTCGGGTGATGACAAACATTGTGGTGGTAAGGCCAGAGGCATCAAAACACCTTAACTATGGCATACGGTAGTGCTTGACCTAGTGCCGAGAGCTGTAGGACACGCAGAAACCGGCTGTGCGGTAGCATAGTCGTGTGTGCAAATATGGCAGTTCTAGAACTGTGGAGCCATGGTTAAGGGCCATTTGGGTTCTCGGGCAGCAACAAACGCTATGCTGGAAAGGCCAGAGGTGTCAAAATGCCTTGACCATGGCGCATGGGCGTGCATGACTTGGTGCGAGGAGCCGTAGGACGCGCAGGAACCGGCCGTGCGGCAGCAAAGTCGTGTGTGCAAATATGGCAGTTCTAGAGCCGTGGAGCCGAGGTTAAGGGCCATTCAGGCTCTCGAGCTATGGCAAACACTATGGTAGAGAAGCCAGATGTGTCAAAATGCCTTAACCATGGCGTACGGGCATGCTTGACTCTGTGCCGGGAGCCATAGGATGCGTTGGAACCGACCACGCGGCGGCATGGTTGTGTGTGCAAATATGGCGTTTTGGAGCCGTGGAACCGTGGTTAAGGGCCCTTCGGGCTCTTGGGTGATGGAAAACTCTATGGTGGAGAGGAGAGAGCATCAAAATGGCTTAACCATGGCGTACGGGCATGCTTGACCCGGTGTCGGAGCCATAGGATGCACGGGATCCGGCCGTGCGGCAGCAAGACAACTCGTGTGTGCAAATATGGAAGTTCTGGAGTCATGGAGCTGTGGTTAAGGGCCGTTCGGGCTCCCGGGTGATGACAAACATTGTGGTTTTGAGGCCAGAGGCATCAAAACACCTTAACTATGCCATACGGTCGTGCTTGACCTTGTGCCGAGAGCTGTAGGACACGCAGGAACCGGCTGTGCGGTAGCATAGTCGTGTGTGCAAATATGGCAGTTCTAGAGCTGTGGAGCCATGGTTAAGGGCCATTCGGGTCCTCGAGCCGCAATAAATGCTGTGGTGGAGAGGCTAGAGGTGTCAAAATGCCTTAACCATGGCGCATGGGCGTGCTTGACTTGGTGCGAGGAGCCGTAGGACGCGCAGGAACCGGCCGTGTGGCAGCAAAGTCGTGTGTGCAAATATGGCAGTTCTGGAGCCGTGGAGCCGAGGTTAAGGGCTGTTCAGGCTCTTGAGCGACGGCAAAGGCTATTGTAGAGAGGCCAGAGGTGTCAAAATGCCTTAACCATGGTGTACGGGCATGCTTGACTCTGTGCCGGGAGCCATAGGACGCATTGGAACCGACCGTGCGGCAGCATGGTTGTGTGTGCAAATATGGCAGTTTTGGAGCCGTGGAGCCGTGGTTAAGGGCCCTTCGGGCTCTTGGGTGATGGAAAACTCTATGGTGGAGAGGAGAGAGGCATCAAAATGGCTTAACCATGGCGTACGGGCATGCTTGACCCGGTGCCAAGAGCCGTAGGATGCACAGGATCCGGCCGTGCGGCAGCACAGTCGTGTGTGCAATTATGAATGTTCTGGAGTCGTGCAGCTGTAGTTAAGGGCCGTTCGGGCTCTCGGGTGATGACAAACATTGTGGTGGTAAGGCTAGAGGCATCAAAACGCCTTAACCATGGCATACGGTCGTGCCTGACCTAGTGTTGAGAGCTGTAGGATACACAGGAACCGGCTGTGCGGTAGCATAGTCGTGTGTGCAAATATGGCAGTTCTAGAGCTGTGGAGCCATGGTTATGGGCCATTCGGGTTCTCGGGCAGCAACAAATGCTATGCTAGAGTGGCTAGAGGTGTCAAAATGCCTTAACCATGGTGCATGGGCGTGCTTGACTTGGTGCGAGGAGCCGTAGGACGCTCAGGAACCGGCCGTGCGGCAGCAAAGTCGTGTGTGCAAATATGGCAGTTCTGGAGCCGTGGAGCCGAGGTTAAGGGCCGTTTAGGCTCTCGAGCTATGGAAAATGCTATGGTAGAGAGGCCAGAGGTGTCAAAATGCCTTAACCATGGCGTACGGGCATGCTTGACTCAGTGCCAGGAGCCATAGGACGCGTTGGAACCGACCGTGCAGCGGATGGTTGTGTGTGCAAATATGGCAGTTTTGGAGCCGTGGAGCCGTGGTTAAGGGCCCTTCAGGCTCTCGGGTGATGGAAAACTCTATGGTGGAGAGGAGAGAGGCATCAAAATGGCTTAACCATGGCGTACGGGCATGCTTGACCCGGTGCCGGAGCCATAGGATGCACGGGGATCCGGCCGTGCGGCAGCAAAGACGTGTGTGCAAATATGAAGTTCTAGAGTCATGGAGCCATGGTTAAGGGCCGTTCGGGCTCTCGGGTGATGACAAACATTGTGGTGGTGAGGCCGAGGCATCAAAACACCTTAACTATGGCATACGGTAGTGCTTGACCTAGTGCCGAGAGCTGTAGGATACGTGCGAAACCGGGCGTGCGGTAGCATAGTCATGTGTGCAAATATGGCGCTTCTAGAGCCGTGGAGCCATGGTTAAGGGCCATTTGGGTTCTCGGGCAGCAACAAACGCTATGCTAGGAGTGGCCGGAGAGGTGTCAAAATGCCTTAACCATGGCGCATGGGCGTGCTTGACTTGGTGCGAGGAGCCGTAGGACGCGCAGAACCGGCCGTGCGGGCAAAGAAAGTCGTGTGTGCAAATATGGCGCTTCGGAGCCGTGGAGCCGAGGTTAAGGGCCATTCGGGCTCTCGAGCTATGGAAAACACTATGGTAGAGAAGCCGAGATGTGTCAAAATGCCTTAACCATGGCGTACGGGCATGCTTGACTCGGGTGCCGGAGCCATAGGACGCGTTGGAACCGACCATGCGGCAGCATGGTTGTGTGTGCAAATATGGCAGTTTTGGAGCCGTGGAGCCGTGGTTAAGGGCCCTTCGGCTCTTGGGTGATGGAAAACTCTATGGTGGAGAGAGAGAGGCATCAAAATGGCTTAACCATGGCGTACAGGCATGCTTGACCCGGTGCCGGGAGCCATAGGATGCACAGGATCCGGCCGTGCGGCAGCACAGTCATGTGTGCAAATATGGAAATTCTAGAGTCATGGAGCCATGGTTCAGGGCCGTTCGGGCTCTTGGGTGATGACAAACATTGTGGTGGTGAGGCCAGAGGCATCAAAACACCTTAACTATGGCATACGGTAGTGCTTGACCTAGTGCCGAGAGCTGTAGGACACGCAGGAACCGGCTGTGCGGTAGCATAGTCGTGTGTGCAAATATGGCAGTTCTAGAGCTGTGGAGCCATGGTTAAGGGCCATTCGGGTCCTCGAGCCACAATAAATGCTGTGGTGGAGAGGCCAGAGGTGTCAAAATGCCTTAACCATGGTGCATGGGCGTGCTTGACTTGGTGCGAGGAGCCGTAGGACGCGCAGGAACCGGCCGTGCGGAAGCAAAGTCGTGTGTGCAAATATGGCAGTTCTGGAGCCGTGGAGCCGAGGTTAAGGGCTGTTCAGGCTCTTGAGCGATGGCAAACGCTATGGTAGAGAGGCCAGAGGTGTCAAAATGCCTTAACCATGGCGTACGGGCATGCTTGACTCTGTGCCGGGAGCCATAGGACGCGTTGGAACCGACCACGCGGCAGATGGTCGTGTGTGCAAATATGGCGCTTTTGGAGCCGTGGAACCGTGGTTAAGGGCCCTTCGGCTCTTGGGTGATGGAAAACTCTATGGTGGAGAGGTGAGAGGCATCAAAATGGCTTAACCATGGCGTACGGGCATGCTTGACCCGGTGCCAAGAGCCGTAGGATGCACGGGATCCGCCATGCGGCAAAGACGATCGTGTGTGCAATTATGAATGTTCTGAGTCGTGGAGCTGTAGTTAAGGGCCGTTCGGGCTCCCGGGTGATGACAAACATTGTGGTGGTGAGGCCGAGGCATCAAAATGCCTTAACTATGGCATACGGTCATGCTTGACCTAGTGTCGAGAGCTGTAGGATACACAGAACCGGGCCAGCGGTAGCATAGTCGTGTGTGCAAATATGGCGCTTCTAGAGCTATGGAGCCATGGTTATGGGCCATTCGGGTTCTCGAGCCGCAACAAATGCTATGCTAGAGTGGCTAGAGGTGTCAAAATGCCTTAACCATGGTGCATGGGCGTGCTTGACTTGGTGCGAGGAGCCGTAGGACGCGCGGGAACCGGCCGTGCGGCAGCAAAAGTCGTGTGTGCAAATATGGCGTTCGAGCCGTGGAGCCGAGGTTAAGGGCCGTTCGTGCTCTTGAGCTATGGCAAACGCTATGGTAGAGAGGCCGGAGGTGTCAAAATGCCTTAACCATGGCGTACGGGCATGCTTGACTCGGCCAGGAGCCATAGGACGCATTGGAACCGACCGTGCGGCAAGATGGTTGTGTGTGCAAATATGGCGCTTTTGGAGCCGTGGAGCCGTGGTTAAGGGCCCTTCGGGCTCTTGGGTGATGGAAAACTCTATGGTGGAGAGGTGAGAGGCATCAAAATGGCTTAACCATGGCGTACGGGCATGCTTGACCCGGTGCAAGAGCCATAGGATGCACGGATCCGGCCGTGCGGGCAAAGACACGGTCGTGTGTGCAAATATGGAAGTTCTAGAGTCATGGAGCCATGGTTAAGGGCCGTTCGGGCTCTCGGGTGATGACAAACATTGTGGTGGTGAGGCCAGAGGCATCAAAACACCTTAACTATGGCATACGGTCATGCTTGACCTAGTGCCGAGAGCCGTAGGATACGCAGGAACCGGCCGTGCGGTAGCATAGTCGTGTGTGCAAATATGGCGCTTCTAGAGCCGTGGAGCCATGGTTATGGGCCATTCGGGTTCTCGGGCAGCAACAAATGCTATGCTAGAGTGGCTAGAGGTGTCAAAATGCCTTGACCATGGCGCATGGGCGTGCTTGACTTGGTGCGAGGAGCCGTACGACGCGCAGAACCGGCCGTGCGGCAAAGAAAGTCGTGTGTGCAAATATGGCGGTTACGGAGCCGTGGAGCCGAGGTTAAGGGCCGTTCGGCTCTCGAGCTATGGCAAACACTATGGTAGAGAAGCCAGATGTGTCAAAATGCCTTAACCATGGCGTACGGGCATGCTTGACTCGGTGCCAGGAGCCATAGGACGCGTTGGAACCGACCATGCGGCAGCATGGTTGTGTGTGCAAATATGGCAGTTTTGGAGCCGTGGAGCCGTGGTTAAGGGCCCTTCGGGCTCTTGGGTGATGGAAAACTCTATGGTGGAGAGGAGAGAGGCATCAAAATGGCTTAACCATGGCGTACGGCATGCTTGACCCGGTGCCGGGAGTGCCATAGGATGCACGATCCGGCCGTGCGGCAAAGACGGTCGTGTGTGCAAATATGGAAGTTCTAGAGTCATGGAGCCATGGTTAAGGGCCGTTCGGGCTCTCGGGTGATGACAAACATTGTGGTGGTGAGGCCAGAGGCATCAAAACACCTTAACTATGGCATACGGTAGTGCTTGACCTAGTGCCGAGAGCTGTAGGACACGCAGAAACCAGCTGTGCGGTAGCATAGTCGTGTGTGCAAATATGGCAGTTCTAGAGCTGTGGAGCCATGGTTAAGGGCCATTTGGGTTCTTGGGCGGCAACAAACGCTATGCTGGAAAGGCCAGAGGTGTCAAAATGCCTTGACCATGGCGCATGGGCGTGCTTGACTTGGTGCGAGGAGCCGTAGGACGCGCAGGAACCGGCCGTGCGGCAGCAAAGTCGTGTGTGCAAATATGGCAGTTCCGGGAGCCGTGGAGCCGAGGTTAAGGGCCATTCGGCTCTCGAGCTATGGCAAACACTATGGTAGAGAGGCCAGAGGTGTCAAAATGCCTTAACCATGGCGTACGGGTATGCTTGACTCGCCGGAGCCATAGGACGCGTTGGAACCGACCATGCGGGCAAAGATGGTTGTGTGTGCAAATATGGCAATTTTGGAGCCGTGGAACCGTGGTTAAGGGCCTTCCGGGCTCTTGGGTGATGGAAAACTCTATGGTGGAGAGGAGAGAGGCATCAAAATGGCTTAACCATGGTGTACGGGCATGCTTGACCCGGTGCGGAGCCATAGGATGCACAGGATCCGGCCGTACGGCAAAAGACACGTGTGTGCAAATATGGAAGTTCTGAGTCATGGAGCCATGGTTAAGGGCCGTTCGGGCTCTCGGTGATGACAAACATTGTGGTGGTGAGGCCGAGGCATCAAAACACCTTAACTATGGCATACGGTCGTGCTTGACCTAGTGCCGAGAGCCGTAGGACACGCAGGAACCTACCGTGCGGTAGCATAGTCGTGTGTGCAAATATGGCAGTTCTATAGCCGTGGAGCCATGGTTAAGGGCCATTCGGGTTCTCGAGCCGCAACAAATCCTATCTGGAGAGGCCGTAGGTGTCAAAACGCCTTAACCATGGCGCATGGGCGTGCTTGACTTGGTGCGAGGAGCCGGGACGCGCAGAACCGGCCGTGCGGCATGTTGACTAGGGCCGTTAACTCATAAAATTAACCGTCAACTTAGCATGCAAATAGACCTATTCATAAATACTTGATAGATATAGGGTTACCACCGATGTAATTCCACGAGTTTTGGTGAATATCTATTTCGTAGGGTGACAACAAAAATCAACCAAGATGGCCCACATGTCGGGTTTACATAGAGAAAGACCGAACGGGTAAAATTGTATAATCTAGAAGACCTAAGGCAACCCCGGAAGCCGGGGGCCCACCGCACCGTGGGCGGGCCCGACTCAGTGGAAGGGAGTCGGCCGACTCCCCATCTCCACCAATCGTGGAGTCTCGCGGATCCCGCCTCCACCGACTTTGAAGATTAATAATTATCGTCCATTTAGGTCAGCTTTGATCCGAGGGCTGTCGTTAATCCTAGGGGGCTATATAAGGCAGCCCCCGCCCCCGGGTGAAACCCTAATTCATTCCCTAATTAATTCTCCAATTCATTCAAGACTTCAATCCAGAGAGAGAGTTAGATAGAGAAGCGGTCCCTCGAATGGATCTATCTCTATAGGGTATTAGTATCAAGAGATTGAGAGAGTATAGAGTGGAGGTAGATTTGAGGAAGCCCTACTGGCTTGTCTCCTCTCCAAGAATTACCCGCGGATCAAGTCTCCTAACCCGAGGCTTGGTTTCGTAATCATTCGGCAATTCAACTTCTAATACTAGTAAGTTCGTTGTTATTATTGTTCTTTGGTTTACAAGTTTACTTTTTATTTCCGCTTCGCGGGAATAGAGTAATCGTTCTTTAGCATAAGCGTGGTGCTTAGGCTAGGTTCACTTGTAGATGCTCCCTATTCGGCCGGAACCGTGGTAGTAGTGAGGGAAGTGACAATCCCTTTATTACCTTTGTAATCCACTTCCCGTTGGTAGGTAAGGTAGGTCCTTTGTGCCCGGTTTAGCATCCTCTCGTGGTGTCTATTCCTGTGTACCCTTTAGAACAATAGTCTCAAAGCTTGCCATAGGTTAGAAGAAGACTCGACGAAGGAGTTCTCTATATCGCTTAATTCTCACTTGACTAGCAGCTCTGGGGTAGTAGTAAAGATCGGGTTAGTCTATTGCACGTTTTCTCCTAGCGGGATAAAAACAAATACGATACTGGGACTTATCTCCTCGGGTGAAGTGCTCACCGATATCCGTGCGCTGCGGATTATTTCTCTTTGATTCTTTCGTGTGCGTATCTAGTGTCAACAAGCATTTGGCGCCGTTGTCGTGGAAAGACTCAGGCCTCGCTTAGATAACCTAAATCTTGCTCTACCTTGTACCTATACTTTTATCTTTTTCTTGCACTTTACTTTTCCGTACCTTTTATCTTTCTATCCTTATGGATAACCCAAATTCCATTCCTATCTTTCAATTTTCTCGCACCCACGGAGACCAGCCTAGTGCCACATGAGTCATCACAACCTATCCAAACACCTAGCTATAGGCCGAGTCCGCGGTTGATTGCATTGGTCCAAAGCCTATCCTTTTGTAAGGAGACGAAAACCCTTACCTTCACATTAGAGACTTTGAGCAAACATGTGACTCGTTTTCGCATGAGGGCATGTCCGACAAAACCCTCCGTTGGAAGCTATTTCCTTTCTCATTAAAGGGAAGAGCTAGACAATGGTATGATAAAGCCGTAGGGGTAAGCAACAAGGAGATTGGGGGCCTTACGCTCCAACTTTTGCCTAGATTTCTATCCCATCTCCCAAACCGTCGACCTTAGAGTCAAGGTTCCGACTATTAAGCAAGAACCCGAAGAATCTTTGGCCTCATCCTCGGAATCGCTTTACTACACTTTTAGCTTCAAGTCTGACACTTAGTCTACAGGATCCTATTCTTTTACAACACTTTTATAAAGGTTAACGAGTAGAGACAGTAGAAAATTGGTCGACACAACTTCAGAGGATCATTTTTGCATATCTCGCGAGAAAGCAAGATCAATCCTAGACCAAATCCTATCCAAAGAATTAGACTACCTCCTAGAAGTAGAACCGCAAGTAGTCAAGACAAACATTTGCCGATACACCATCCACCTCAGCTAATCCATGTCTTGAGCAAGACAAGGAAGACATTCCACTTCCTGATTTTATGCTAGATATTGAACCCTCGACTGTTTTCCGATTTTGGAAACATCTTCAACTATCACAAGGGAAGAAGCCACAAGGCAAATATCACCCAATCAAGCCATGCAATATTGATGAGGATATTCCAACAAAAAAACCTCGGAGAGTTAGTGTCTGTTTATGAGCAATGAGTGGTTAGAAGAGTCAGAGCTTTCCTCTGAAATAATTCGTTTGGATTCATCTTCTCTTCCCATTCATTGCATGATTAACAATGATTGCATAGACGCTCTCTACAATCCAGTTGTGGGTATAAATATCATGTCTACCACACTAGCAAAATATTTGCAAAGAAACATGACATTGACCCCAACAAAGAAGTTCATAAGAAATCTTTCAAGACAAATTCTTCCTTTGTTTAGGAATCCTACATGTCCTACCACTCCGAGTAGAAGGAACCCCTTTGCTCACTTAAGCTTTTATGTCTTTGACATAGGGGATTTCCACTTGTTGATAGGACAACCATTTAGAAGACTTCTTTATGAAGGACAAACTGGGAAGCTTAACATTTGTTTAGGCAAGAAACTCCAGTTTCCAATGTCCATTTCACACTCTTTAAATACTATGACCGAGCCTTATCCATATTATGATCCGTTGGAGGAATTTAGAGCAGCCTCTCTAGAATTCCTAGTAAAACCAGAATTAGAAGATGAAGCTAGATTCTTCATAGAAGAAGAAGCTGACCCTTCTGAGAATGAACCATTAGACGAGTTTACCCTACCACCTAGGCCTCCTATTGAGTTCAAACCTTACCACCAGTCTTAGATATGCCTTTCTAGGAAATAACCGTACACACCTCCGTCATCATAAGTGATACTCTCACTGTGGAGCAGACTTTTCGCTTAATGGCTGTCCTAGAAAAACATAAAAAAGCTTTTTGGCTACTCACTCCAGACCTCAAAGGAATTAGTCCGCCCTTTGTACCCATCGTGATTCCCACGTATCCCGATATTCCACCATCCGAGAACCCCAACGTAGGCTCAATAATGCGATGAGGGAAGTTGTTAAGAAAGAAGTTTTAAAACCGTTGCACGCCGGGATTATTTACCCCGGCCACACAAGCGGGTCAGCCCCGTCCAAGTTGTGCCTAAAAAGGGAGGCATGACAAGTTGTCCAAAATGAGAAGAATGAGTTAATCCCACAAAGAACCGTCAGATGGCGAATGTGCATAGATTATAGAAAGCTTAATAAGGCAACAAGAAAAGATCACTTTCCTTTGCCTTTCATTGATGAGATGCTTGAGCGATTAGCCAACCATTCTTACTTTTGCTTCCTTGATGGATATTCTGGATATCATCAAATCCCTATCCATCCTAATGATCAAAACAAAACGACCTTTACATGCCCTTATGGAACCTTTGCTTATCGTAGGATGTCTTTTTGGGTTATGTAATGCACCAAATTTTCTTTTTCAAAGATGTATGATGTCTATATTTTTCTCGATATGATTGAAAAGATTATGGAAGTTTTCATGGATGATTTTTCCGTTTATGGAAAAACTTTTGATGAGTGCCTTGAAAACATAGATCGAGTTTTGCAAAGATGTGAGGAAAAACACTTAGTCCTTAATTGGGAAAAGTGTCATTTCATGGTTAGAGAAGGAATAGTGCTAGGACACTTAGTGTCTCGGGAAGAGGCATCGAGGTAGATAGAGCCAAAATAGAAGTTATTGAACAACCGCTTCCTCCTATCAATGTGAAAGGAATTAGAAGTTTCCTTGGTCATGCCGGGTTTTTATCGTAGATTCATAAAAGATTTCTCTTACATCGCTAGACCTCTTACCCGCTATTGGCTAAGGATGTTCCTTTTGACTTTTGATGATGCCTTTACAATCATTTGAGATCCTTAAGAAAGCGCTCATCTCTCGCTCCAACCATTCAACCCCCGATTGGACTTACCTTTTGAAATTATGTGTGATGCAAGTGACTACGCCGTAGGAGCAAGAAAGGACGTACCAAGGATAAGAAGCATCATGCAATAGCTTACGCTAAAAACTTTGACTGGGACCTCGCCTTAATTATGCTACCACCGAAAAAGAGCTCCTAGCTGTTGTTTTGCTATTGATAAGTTTAGATCCTACTTAGTGGGTGCCAAAGTGATTGTTTACACCGATCATGCCGCTTTAAAATATTTGCTCACTAAGAAAGATGCTAAACCTCGTTTGATAAGATGGATTTTATTACTCCAAGAATTTGATCTAGAAATAAAAGATAAAAAGGGAGTAGAAAACTCTGCATCACTTGTCTAGAATGCGCTTGAGAAACCACAAAGAACTACCCATCGACGACGCACTCCGGACGACATGCTCTATGGAATCAACATCCGACCCCGGTATGATATTGTTAATTTTATGGTTACAAGTTACGTACCACCAGGAGGCAACAAAAGGAAACTTATCCAGGAGAGTCGTACTCACATATGGGATGAGCCTTACCTCTTCCGAGTGTGCTTCGATGGCCTCGCTCGAAGATGTGTGCCCACCGAAGAAGGAATCAAAATCATCGAAAGATGCCACTCATCACCATATGGAGGCCATTATGGGGTGTTCCGTACACATGCAAAGATTTGGCAATGCGGATTTTTCTAGCCAACAATGTATGCAGACACAAAAGATTTCATTCTGAGATGCGGTCCTTGTCAAAGACATGGCAACATTAACTCAAGAGATGCCATGCCACTCATCAACAATCTCCAGATCGAGCTCTTTGATGTTTGGGGAGTTGATTTCATGGGACCATTTCCACCGTCAAAGAAATGTGAATACATCCTCGTAGCAAGGGGACTATGTGTCCAAATGGGTCGAAGCTCGCCATGCAAAAAGGCGTATAGTTCAAGCTCCAAGAAGATGTTCGAAGAAATAATATTCCCAAGATTTGGAGTCCCAAGGATAGTCATAAGTGACGGAGGATCACATTTCATCGACAAGCGCTTTTACGAGCAATACTTATTGAAGCTACGGAGTACGCCATAATGTTGCTACTCCGTATCACCTCGACAAGTGGCCAAGTAGAGACATCAAATAAGAGATCAAGAATATTCTTCGAAGACAGTTGAATGAAATGGGAACCGCATGGAAAGACAAGCTTCCCGATGCACTATGGGCATATCGAACAAAGATACAAGACACCTATTGGGATGTCACCATATCAACTAGTCTATGGAAAGACATGCCACTTACCAGTAGAGCTGGAATTCAAAGCTCACTGGGCCATCAAGAAGTGGAATATGGATCTAGAAGCAGCAGGAGAGAAGAGGAGGATGCAAATCTCCTCCAATTAGAAGAATGGAGAGAGAAAGCTTATCACAATGCCAAGATATACAAAGAAAGAGTGAAAAGATGGCACGACAAGAGAATCAAGATCAAGGAGTTCACACCCGGAGACAAGGTATTACTTTTTAATTCCGAGTGGTTAAACTCTTCGGGCAAGGAAAGCTTCAAGCAAATGGGAAGGACCGTCTCAAGTAGTAAGCTCATCATCGCATGGAGCAATTGCTTCGCAACAACGAAGGTACGATATTCAAGGTAAATGGTCAACGTCTTAAAATATTTTTAGGGCCCATTGAGTAAATAGGTGAAATAGATGAATTAAACTTCTTTTCAATTAGGTAGTTGGGCCCGACCTTTTTACTTTTCGTTTTCGGGGTCCAGGTATTTTTCCGAACGACAAAAATATGTTAATTAAGTTGCGAAGCCCCGGGCAGTAGGATCCACATGCCCGAGTTGGCCGACCCATAGGGGAGCCGGCCACCCATGGACTCCCCCGTTTGCCGTCAGCGTTTGCATTCGTGATCCTTCCATACTCTTCCTTCAGGAATTTTTGCCGATTAGGGTTTTTGAGATCACGTTGACGCGTTATTCCTTCGGAGATTCCCTTTAGATGCCCTTTAGATGCCTCTCCATCCCCTATATAAAGAAGCCCAGCCTCAAAGCCTCCTCCTCCTAGCATCAAGCTTGCTACTCGAATGGCGAAGTCGAGCCGCAGAATTTAGATAGGAGATTGATCCGCTCGGATTGATCTCAACACCATCCCAAGAGAAGAAACAGAGCAAGGCCATCGCCCTTGCTAAACCCAAACCCCTAGCCTCTATTCCTCCAAAGCCTCAAGCTTACAAATATAGCTACTTCGCTCAACCATTCATCGCTGCACCCAAACCTTTGCTCCTAGATGGACCTCCACCAAAGGGTCCTATTGTGAAGCTCCCGAAGGCACCAAGATCCTCCTCCTAAGCACAATGAGATGCTTATGGGGAGTGAAGACCAACAAGCAAGGAGAGATCGTCCCATCAGGCTGGTATAGCACCGGAGAGCGCGTATTTTGAGGGAGTCCGTGCTCATCCGACCAAGGTGAAGTTCGTCCCTCCGAAGGCAGCCCCAAAAGCAGCCCGCCCGCCGCTCGTGTAGCTCAAGGAAGCGTCGCAAGACCGTTGCGTACTTAGAGAAGGAGTTAGATACTCAAACGACGTTATTGCATCTTTGCGAAACGCCCAACATGTCCAGAAAGAGCATTGTCACTCTCATAGATAGACTTTGTGCGCAAGAGAAGAGGACGGCTAAGTTAGAAAAGAGGTTAGATGCTCTAGAGAAGCGAGTTGATTAGATAAGATTTATCTTAGCATCGTAAAGGCCTAGTGTGTTTAGATTAAAAGTTTTAGTTTGCAAGAGTGCTTAGTTAAAGTTTCGATCTTAGTTCTTTCCAATACTTGTAATCCAGGCCTTAATTAAGATGAAATAAAGTTTCCTAGTTATATTTATTATTGCATATGTGTTGCCTCTTTTGTCTCCACCTTGTTGTGAATGAAGATAACAGAATCTAGTGTGGGGGAGGCAACCGACGACGAAACTAACGGATATCAAATAACCAAAAAAATATTTGAGAACATACGACGAAAAGATCACTCACGACGAAGCGGACCCCCGAGGCCACTGCTAGAGTCGGCCGACCCACATATGGAGTCGGCCGCCCATGGGGCGGGCCCGTTTGGCTCAGCTTTTTCGTCCATGGTCAGTTTGCTTCCCTATGTTTCAAAATTTATGCCAATCACGTTTCCCATTCGTTTGGGTAACACTTTGAATTAAATCACTTGCTATATATATTGAGAAGGTAAATTATTTTAATCATGACCCCAAGATAGACTCACACCATGATAATTCCCTGGAATCCCGTTGTCGTTGGGAACGTTAATTTATAGGGACCCCATTTTACTTAAGTTGTTGAGGACAGTGATATAGCATGGACCATGAGAACCCGATTTCTTGATGTCTAGTTGCTTGGAGAATTTCTTTTCGAAAATCTTAAAATGCTTAGCTATACTTTCTCCTCTCGTGGTTATAAATGCCTATAGAGCCTCGTCGACAAAATTCGGAAGACCAAAGACATAAGCTTTTATTTGTGTTGAGAATAGTCTTGGCGGTATTAGAGCCATAGAGAAGGGTCTCTTACTCATATGATCAAGTGCACTTACACCCACATATATATCTGCTTACGTTCCCTACACTAGAGTACGTAAAAACATGCTTTCCGCCATTCATCCATCTCCTACACTAGGAGAGGATACATACACTTTCTAGGATTTCTATATGCTCCAAGAATTGTTATCATCATCCAGTTATCGGAAGATTATTATTGTCATCATCATCATCATGTTCAAGAAAGTTGTTGTGTCCAAGATCGAGAGACATGGGGCTATGCAAAACTAGTAAAAAAAAAAGAAAAAAAAAAGAAAGAAAAGAGATGGCCCATGAGCTCTTAAGTATTGTGATCCCAAGAGAAGGAAAGTTCAAAGAAGCTCAAAGAGCTATTCAAGAGAAGATCAAGCAAAGCAATGTTCAAGAGAAGAGTGTGCAAGAGAGGGAAGGAGCATCATTATCATCAATTTAGCCACCAAATATTCCACACACTTGCACACACTTGATCTAGAGTAAGGTCCCCCTCTCCTTGGTTCCCGTTTTTGACTAATCAATATGCACAGTAAAAATGCTATTCCTTGGAAATACCTTAAACTCCATATAAGCCTTAGTAGAATAGGAGGCATACCCTTCTACATGCCTCAAGTGAGTTCCATAAATACTACATACATTGAGAGATTTTTGAGTGCTCTATACTTAATGGTGAGATCCACAAATACCACATATAATGAGTGATTCGAGTGTGCTACATGATGGAGAAGGGAAAGCTAAGTTTTCTTTGCAAAAATGTTATAAAAACTCCGAGTGACAAAAGGATTGACAAGACGGATCTCTACTTCGCGCCAACTGATCCATCTTTCAACTCCCGAAGTTCAATGGTAGACACTTTGAATCCCGCAAAGACATGATCGTGGGATAGTCTAATGTTGATGTCTTGGTTTGAGGCTATGCTTAAAGTAATCCATCCTTTTCCTCAAGATGAGTAAAAGACTAGTGTGGGGGAGTTTGCTGGACGGTCGTTAACTCATAAAATTAACCGTCAACTTAGCATGCAAATAGACCTATTCATAAATACTTGATAGATATAGGGTTACCACCGAGTAATTCCACGAGTTTTGGTGAATATCTATTTCGCAGGGTGACAAACTGAAAATCAAACAAGATGGCCCACATGTCGGGTTTACAGAGAGAAAGACCGAACGGGTAAAATTGTATAATCTAGAAGACTCCAAGGCAAACCCCGGAAGCTTCGGGGCCCACTGCACCGTGGGCCGGGGTCCGACAGGGAAGGAGTCGGCCGACTCCCCATCTCCACCAATCAGTGGAGTCTCGCGGATCCCCGCCTCCACCGACTTTGAAGATTAATAATTATCGTCCATTTAGGTCGGTTTGATCCGAGGGCTGTCGTTAATCCTAGGGGGCTATATAAGCGTAGCCCCCGGCCCCCGGGTGAAACCCTAATTCATTCCCTAATTAATTCTCCAATTCATTCAAGACTTCAATCCGTAGAGAGAGAGTTAGATAGAGAAGGGTCCCTCGAATGGATCCGTCTCTATAGGGTATTAGTATCAAGAGAGATTGAGAGAGTATAGAGTGGAGGTAGATTTGGAGGAAGCCCTACTGGCCCAGGTGTCTCCTCTCCAAGCAGTACTGCGGGATCAAGTCTCCTAACCCGAGGCTTGGTTTCAAATCATTCGGCAATTCAACTTCTAATACTAGTAAGTTCGTTGTTATTATTGTTCTTTGGTTTACAAGTTTACTTTATTTCGCTCGTTGGGAATAGAGTAATCGTTCTTTAGCATAAAGCGTGGTGCTTAGGCTAGGTTCACTTGTAGATGCTCCCTATTCGGCCGGAACCGTGGTAGTAGTGAGGGAAGTGACAATCCCTTTATTACCTTTGTAATCCACTTCCCGTTGGTAGGTAAGGTAGGTCCTTTGTGCCCGATTTAGCATCCTCTGTGGTGTCTATTCCTCAGGTACCCCCTTAGAACAATAGTCTCAAAGCTTCCCATAGGTTAGAAGAAGACTGACGAAGGAGTTCTCTCTATATCGCTTAGTTCTCACTTGACTAGCAGCCCAGGGGTAGTAGTAAAGATCGGGTTAGTCTATTGCACGTTTTCTCCTAGCGGATAAAACAAATACGATACTCAGGACTTATCTCCCGGGTGAAGTGCTCACCGATATCCGTGCGCTTGCGGATTATTTCTCTTTGATTCTTTCGTGTGCGTATCTAGTGTCAACACGGCAAAAAGTCGTGTGTGCAAATGTGGGCGCCTGAGTCGTGGAGCCGAGGTTAAGGGCCATTCAGGCTCTTGAGCGACGGCAAACGCTATGATAGAGAGGTCAGAGGTGTCAAAATGCCTTAACCATGGTGTACAGGCATGCTTGACTCAGTGCCAGGAGCCATAGGATGCATTGGAACCGATCGTGCGGCAGCATGGTTATGTGTGCAAATATGGCGCTTTTGGAGCCGTGAGCCGTGGTTAAGGGCCCTTCGTGGCTCTCGGAGTGATGGAAAACTCTATGGTGGAGAGGTGAGAGGCATCAAAATGGCTTAACCATGGCGTACGGGTATGCTTGACCCGGTGCCAAGAGCCGTAGGATGCACAAATCCGGCCGTGCGGCAAAGACGATGCGTGTGTGCAATTATGAATGTTCGGAGTCGTGGAGCTGTAGTTAAGGGCCGTTCGTGCTCTGGTGATGACAAACATTGTGGTGGTGAGGCCGAGGCATCAAAACGCCTTAACCATGGCATACGGTCGTGCCGACCTAGTGTCGAGAGTCGTAGGATACACAGGAACCGCCGTGCGGTAGCATAGTCGTGTGTGCAAATATGGCGCTTCTAGAGCCGGGAGCCATGGTTATGGGCCATTCGTGTTCTCGGCAGCAACAAATGCTATGCTAGAGTGGCTAGAGGTGTCAAAACGCCTTAACCATGGTGCATGGGCGTGCTTGACTTGGTGCGAGGAGCCGTAGGACGCTCAGAACCGCCGTGCGGGCAAAGAAAGTCGTGTGTGCAAATATGGCGCTTCCGAGCCGTGGAGCCGAGGTTAAGGGCCGTTCGGCTCTTGAGCTATGGCAAACGCTATGGTATAGAGGCCAGAGGTGTCAAAATGCCTTAACCATGGCGTACGGGCAAGCTTGACTCAGTGCCAGGAGCCATAGGACGCGTTGGAACCGACCGTGCAGCAGCATGGTTGTGTGTGCAAATATGGCAGTTTTGGAGCGGTGGAGCCGTGGTTGGGGGGCCCTTCAAATGCTCTTGGGTGATGGAAAACTCTATGGTGGAGAGGAGAGAGGCATCAAAATGGCTTAACCATGGCGTACGGGCATGCTTGACCCTATGTCGGGGCCATAGGATGCACAGGATCCGGCCGCGGGCAAAGACAAACCGTGTGTGCAAATATGGAAGTTCTAGAGTCATAGAGCCGTGGTTAAGGGCCGTTCGGGCTCTCGGGTGATGACAAACATTGTGGTGGTGGAGGCCAGAGGCATCAAAACACCTTAACTATGGCATACGGTAGTGCTTGACCTAGTGCCGAGAGCCTGTAGGACACGAAACCGGCTGTGCGGTAGCATAGTCGTGTGCAAATATGGCAGTTCTAGAGCCGTGGAGCCATGGTTAAGGGCCATTTGGGTTCTCGGGCGGCAACAAATGCTATGCCGGAAAGGCCAGGTGTCAAAATGCCTTGACCATGGCGCATGGGCGTGCTTGACTTGGTGCGAGGAGCCGAGGACGCGCAGAGTCGGTCGCGGCAGCAAAGTCGTGTGTGCAACATGGCAAAGACCGGAGCCATGGAGCCGAGGTTAAGGGCCATTCGTGCTCTCGAGCTATGGCAAACACTATGGTAGAGAAGCCAGATGTGTCAAAATGCCTTAACCATGGCGTACGGGCATGCTTGACTCAGGCCGGAGCCATAGGACGCGTTGGAACCGACCATGCGCAGCATGGTTGTGTGTGCAAATATGGCAGTTTTGGAGCCGTGGAACCGTGGTTAAGGGCCCTTCGGGCTCTTGGGTGATGGAAAACTCTATGGTGGAGAGGAGAGGCATCAAAATGGCTTAACCATGGCGTACGGGCATGCTTGACCCGGTGCCGGGAGCCATAGGATGCACAGGATCCGGCCGTGCGGCAGCACAGTCGTGTGTGCAAATATGGAAGTTCTGGAGTCATGGAGCTATGGTTAAGGGCCGTTCGGGCTCTCGGGTGATGACAAACATTGTGGTGGTGAGGCCAGAGGCATCAAAACACCTTAACTATGGCATACGGTCGTGCTTGACCTAGTGCCGAGAGCTGTAGGACACGCAGGAACCGGCTGTGCGGTAGCATAGTCGTGTGTGCAAATATGGCAGTTCTACAGCTGTGGAGCCATGGTTAAGGGCCATTCGGGTCCTCGAGCCGCAATAAATGCTGTGGTGGAGAGGTGATATGCACACGCCATCGTTAACTCAAGAAGCACCCACACAAGTGTACAAAGGGCCAACTACACGCAACCGAGCAAAGCAACTTCAACAAAAGGTGCACGCTTCCTCTCGAGTTTCATTCTAATATTAATAAGAATTATATACTGCCTAAATCGTGTACTCTAATGCTACTTAGGTTTACACAAGAGGAGACACCATTCGGCTACAAGAAGGACGCAAAGGCGCAACGCACCATGGACACGAAGGTTGTTGTCCATGAAAAGAAGCGTGACAAGTCCAGAACCAGCCGTGCACCGAGAAGCACCAAATCTTCGTGCAAAACTGTACCATCTCAAGAGGAGACGTGGGCCATGGTATACATGGTTGGAAAGCACGCCAAGTCTAGTTTCCAACGCAACAAACGGAACGTCTTTTGGAGTTCCGAGGAGAAAGTTATGACCACTTTACTGAAGACTGCACAGTATGGCCGAAGACGCGCGGAACGGATTTCCACCTCGAGAATGCTCCAGCCAGCTTGGCCTTCCACCTCCTCACGAGGCCCCTTCAGTTTAGATCTATCTTAGAGACTTGTTACTACTATAAATATTCTCTCTATGCTCCTAGAAACCAACTTTTGACGAGATGAAAAACCTGATATGGTATATTGCGTAGATCTACGTAAGTGTATCCTTACACACCTTGTTCTTGCGAGTTCTACTTGGGCTTGTGAGAGATCTCTCCGAGGTCCCCTACTTCGTGCTCTACGGCTTCCGTCGGCTGCACCGTATTGTGTGGATTAGTCTCCGGTTGTGGCTCTGCGATCGCCGCAGATCGAATCGAGATCCTCAAGGTTCGGTCCCTTTCTCCCAAACCGCTTGGTCACATCCAACCTTGGCAGGTATAAAGCTTCATCCGGATCGTGGTTCTTCGATCATACGGAGATTGCATCGCCTTCTCCCTATCCGTCGGGTCGCATCCAACGCTTGCTGCATAAAGCTAGTTATCCCCGCTGTTCGCAGCAAGTTATCCTTTTGTTTGTGAACCTACTATCGTGAAGATCGGGCCATCCTTGTGCCGCCGTATCGGTACTTATCATGTGGTAATCGAGCTATTGTTGTCACGGTAGGTTTTGTTATCATCCACCATATATATTTGTGTTTGTTCATGTCCTATAGTCCACTAAAAACTATAAAAAATCCTATAGCCATTTGGTGGTACCGTGCTTTGTGTTCATCTCGCTCATCTTGTTGCTAGTCACCATCGTTGTTCTTCCATCGTACTTTATTATTTGTTATCTCGCACCCCCATATGTTATCTTGTGTTTGCTGAAAAAAAAATCAGAAAAAAAGTGGAGAAAGAGTCAAAAAAAAAGAGACAAAAAAGCGTGAAAAAAAGAAAAGAGAAGTGAAAGGATTTGTGTTGGGCGGAAAGTAAAGATCCAAGTTTCATATCTGAAAATTCAGATTTGTGGTGCAATCGACAGCAACATTTCATATCTTATTTGAATGGGTTGTCACACTTTGTTACAAGATTCATAGCCCTCCTTGATAGCCACCTATAGCTCCACAAAATACCGAACCGGATCTCTCGCTTTTGTATCATTTTAATCGCAGCCGGGTTACTACCACATCTTTCTTTAGCACACACTCACGGTCCTTGAGAACGCGTAAGAACAAGCAGAGTAAGAGGTGAGGTTGTGTGATTTCACAAATATTTCCTATTCCACTATATTTTGTTTAGAGCTAACATGGCAGATTCTAATTAGCATTCATGGTGGTCGTCAGGAGAAGAAGAGCCTCACTGCACGGGCCGAGTTGCGCTCACATGGCCGATTCACTATTGGAGGCCATGGGCAGGATGCTTGATGAGCGCTTGCCTGCACACGGCGGAGGGTTCGACATCAACATGAGGAACGGTGGTGAGAATTCTGATGCGGCATGGCAATCATGACCGCTTTCGAGATGGTCGTGGTGGTGATAGGCGGCTGGTCATCCAGCCGCAATGGAGGACATGCTGGACCGCGGACACCGTGGTGCGTTTTGAAGATGCAAAGAATTTGATGACTTTGATGAAGAAGAAGGGTTTGATGATAATGAAAATCCTTTGCTAATGATGGGCTGTTTGGACGGGGCGCCGGGATCATCGGCGGCATGCTGAAAATGGAGATAGAGCATCATTATGGTCGCCGTAATAGAGATGAATCTCGACAATATTGCTCGTGTCAAGTTGAGAATTCCAAAATTTAATGAAAGGAAGATGCTGATGCGTATCTTGAATGGGCTGAGCAAAGGCGATCAAATTTTTAGAGTGCATAATCTTTCCGATCGAGGCGTGTGAATCTTGCTTCTGCTGGAGTTCTCCGCTATGCTCTCACTTGGTGGAACCAAGTCCAAGAGAATCAAGTTGAGTTGGGACGTGATTATATCAAGACTTGGGAAGAGATGAAGAGAGTGATGAGGAGGCGGTTTGTACCCTCATGTTTTCAGGCCAAGGATCTTCGCAATAGGCTGCAAGAGTTGAAGCAAGGAAAGAGGTCGGTTGATGAATATTATAAGGAGATGGAACTGCTGTTAGTGCGGGCTGAAATTAGAGAAGATGCGGAGTCTAAAATGGCAAGATTTTTGGGTGGTCTCAATGAAGAAATTTCTGATTTTGTTGAGATGTTTCCCAAAAAGATTGCTTTGCAAGATCTTGTTGATCAAGCCAAGCGCACCGAGAGAAAATTCAGCAAGAGAAACGTGGAAGATCTTATGGCAGTTCTTCCATAGCAGCCCCATGGCGCAAGCAGCAGCCCAGTACTTCTTTTGTTGGGGGACGATCCCAAGGAGCTTTCAGCTAGGCCCTACATCCAATGCCCCCTCGAAGATGGCGGTTTCTAGTGCATCATCTCCTGCAAATCAGCAGCGACCTGCTGCAAGTGCAGCAGCCCCAAGTGGTGTTTCAGCTACTGCATCCTCTACACGGAGTAGAGAAATTGTGTGCCTAAGTGCCATGGTCGTGGGCATGTAGCAGCCCAATGTTCCAAAGAGGGAGGACCATGATTGTGAATGAGAATGGTGATTGGGAATCTGAAAGTGATCCCGAGATGAAGGTCCAAGATATGATGAAGAGCCCGAAAGTGTTGAGAGTGAGATACAACCTGATGAGGGTGATAATAATTGCTTTATTTCCCTTCGCATGCTGAATGTTTCTACTATAAAAGAAGAGAATGAGCAGCGGCACAATCTTTTCCATACAAGAGGCATGATCAAAGACAAAGTTGTGCAGAATTATTGTTGATAGTGGCAGCTGCAACAACATTGCAAGTCAAGACTTGGCTGATAGATTGGGGCTGAAACAACGGCGTCATCCTAATCCATATAAGATGCAATGGCTTAATGATTGTGGTGCGCTGCGGTGAACCATATGGTGACAGTTCCGCTTTCTATTGGGAAGTATAATGATGTTGTGGAATGTGACATGGTGCCTATGCAAGCATGCCAACTGCCAGTGGAGACCATGGTTATACGATCGTGATGTTCAGATTCTTGGAAGAACCAACAAGATATCATTCATATACAAAGGAGAGCGAATCTCATTGCTTCCTTTGACAATCGGAGGAGATTTTTAAAGATGAACTAAAAAGAAGACAGCGAGAGAGCGAGAACCAATTACGAGTGAGCCACAAACATAGTGGGAGGAAGAGTGTCCAAAGCCAAATAAAACTCCACAGCCGCAAAGAACCAAGCCAACGGGAAAAGAGGGATTAGTTATGATGGCTAGGAAGGGGATTTAAAAGAATTGAGTGGAACCCAATGCTATGTTCTTTGTACTTCTGTACAAGGACAATTTTCTTTCCACTAACGAATTTACTCTCTACTTTGCCTAGTGATGTTTTTGATGTGTTACAGAATGAAGATAAGTTTCCAGGAAGTACCACCAGATCGGCCACAAAGAGAGGAATAGAGCATCAAATTGATCTTGTTCCTGGTGCCCACTTCCCAATCGTGCACCATACCGAACAAACCCCCAAGAGGCGAAAGAAATTCAGCGTCAAGTACAAGAGCTCATCAACAAAGGTTATGTAAAGGAAAGTCTCTCACCTTGTGCTGTTCTGTTTTTAGTTCCAAAGAAAGATGGTTCTTGGAGAATGTGTTGATTGCCGAGCCATTAATAACATCACCATTAGGTATAGGCATCCCATACCTAGACTTGATGACATGCTTGATGAACTTAGTGGTGCTACTATTTTTACTAAAATTGACTTGAGAAGTGGCTATCAAATTCTCAAATTTATGAGAGAAGGAGATGAATGGAAAACAGCCTTCAAAACCAAGTTTGGGCTGTATGAATGGTTGGTAATGCCTTTCGGTTTGACCAATGCACCTAGCACTTTTATGAGATTGATGAATCATGTGCTCTCGATTTCATTGGCAAATTTGTTGTTGTCTACTTTGATGACATCTTGATTTACAGCAAGTCTCTTTGATGAACATATTG
Organism: Themeda triandra; assembly: GCA_018135685.1. NCBI lineage: Eukaryota > Viridiplantae > Streptophyta > Magnoliopsida > Poales > Poaceae > Themeda > Themeda triandra. The sequence continues at coordinate 322 of JAENPR010001347.1, read as the reverse complement.
AACATATAAAATGTGTGCTTGCTGCTTTGAGGAAGGAATGCTTGTATGCTAACCTTGCTAAGTGCACCTTTTGCACTGACAAGGTAGTGTTTCTGGGCTTTGTTGTTTCGTGTGATGGTGTGGAGGTTGATGAGGAGAAGATCAAGGCTGTTTGTGAATGGCAAAATTCCCACAAAATGTGAGTCAAGTGCGAAGCTTCCTCGGTCTTGCTGGTTTCTATCGGCGATTTGTGAAAGATTTCAGCGCCATTGCCGCTCCAATCAATGAGTTGACAAAGAAGGAAGTACCCTTCCATTGGGGTGAAGCACAAGACAAGGCGTGA
>JAENPR010001993.1:0-87093 GCA_018135685.1 Themeda triandra | reverse complement strand
AGAACACATCGTAAAAATGTCTAATATGCTGATGGACACCGCAAACGAGAAATTTGCTCGGTACCATTACAAAATTGTGTATGTTTGCTAGAAGACACCACTTACGAATATTTTATTCATTTATCGGATCTGAAGAGAGAAGGTGGGAAAATGACTTCTCTGCCCTCGTCTTCAACCTTTGGCTGCTCACTGAATTTTTGCTGTGACACACCGTCTCGCTCCGTGGCAACGCTGCCATCGCCGGCGAGTTACCGTCGCATTCTAGCACTTAATACACGAATTGTTATCGAGCTTTAGGAACAGACACATTACGGTCTACGGTGCTGTGGGGAATTGCAAAGCTGTGTTGCACGCGCAACTTGCGAGGCAAGCAGCAGCGACACCATATGACCACGGTGGCAACTGGCAAGTGGCAAGTACAGTGGACCCGAGCAGCAGCGACACCATGACCCGGCCTGCGTTACCTCCACCACGTCGTGCAGACGAGCGCTGTTCAGCATTACCGCAGCAGCCAAATCGGGCAGCGCGCGTCTGAGAGGAGGCCGAAGGCAGCCGGGGGCGGCGGCGGCTGCATGCCAGGTAGTGCCGAGGAAGAACGCGGAGGAGCCGGCAACGGCAGCATGGCCGGGACTGGCGTCCCGGATGGGCCAGATCCGGCGGCCCAGGCACAGCCATGGCGTGGCCACCGGCCCGGTGCCGGCGCGACGGGCGGAGGTGCGGTGGGAGCTGAAAGCGCGAATCCGGCGTCGCCGTTGACGGGCGATGCTCGGCTCGTCAGACATGGCGACGTGGAGAAGGTCGCGGGGACGGAGAAGGACTGGGAGGGGATAGGGGAAGGAGGCTAGGATGGGCGGGCGCCGGTGCCGGTGAGGCTGCCGGCGCCCGGCGTTGCGGCGCATCCGCCGGGCCCCGCTGTCATCGGCCGAGATCAAAGAACTCGGTGTCTTTGGGCAACTATTAGTGAGCAGCTAGAGGTTGAAGACGAGGCAAAGAAGTCATTTTCCCCCACCTTCTCTCTCCTCAAATCTGATAAATGAATAAAATATTTGGTGTGAACTACGGCATACATACACGATTTTGTAATGGTACTGAGCAAATTTCTCGTTTGCGGTGTCCATCGGCATATTAAGCATTTTTACTGATGTCCGTGGCAAAATTCCCCTTTGAACAACGACGACACGCGTGGGCGCACGCCATGCATTTCTCTTAACTCGTAGTCGGATACTCAGATCTGAGCTTTCTCTGTCGATGAGGAAGTTCCGTTTCCTAGTAGTATGTCAGATTCGGCAAAGGAAACATTTTCAAACAAATTTGAAGAAACCGCAAGATTCAGAATGAAGGAACGTCCGTGTGACTATAGGAGAAGAGGCGAGTGGAAACGATCGGAGCCAGTGCGCGTCAGATGAACGCAAGTCATCCACGCTGCACTAGAACTCCCATCCTTTGTTGCCCAATCGGATATATACTCGTATTAGACCGACTTCGTCGTCTACTTTGCTAGAGTACGGCGCTTCTGCTAAGGTGTCTATTCTTCGTTTGATCCATGTCGATACTCGATATATACCCATTGCATGCATGCACATTGCCATAGCGCACGCGGCCATTCCCGGGCTGCTTGCCGTCCCAGCGCCGCTGTGCGCCGTCATCTTTTCCTGTTCGCCTCCCAAGCCCACCCGCGCTGACGACGTCGTCGAGGTGGCACGAGCACAAGAGCAAAGCAGGTGGCAGCGACAGCCTGGAGGTGGCGACGGCGGCGTCATCGTCAACGTCGTCTTGCGCGAGGTGGAGTGGACAGCAACAAGAACAACCCCGCCACGACTGTAGGCTCCAAAGATCATAACTACAGCCAATGTTTGCAGTGGCCAACGACCTATATAGCACAGAGAACGCGGATGAAAACGGCGAGTACACGAGAGGTAACTGCATGAGGACAATGCTCTTTTCAGTGATAGATGGTTTGCAGTGCAGGCACGATTACATAGTTGCATCAGGTTCTAACATGATATAATATATACCGACAGTAGCTTACACACAGATACAAGAGCGCTTCTGTGTAAACACAAGATACAAGAGCTAGCGCTTCTGTGTAAACTGTAAACCTGAGCGTGCACGATGTAGTGCACGATGTGTGGGCTCGGCAGAAGCTCCCCATGCATGCCAACGGTTCCCGGGCGACATCCGCGTGCCCTCTGCTTCTGCCGAACGCTGGGACGACCACAAAGTTTCAGACTCAGAGGGTCGACGATCTCGATGGTTGCGAGAGCAGTGACACTGCAAGCAACTACGTGGACCTGAACGTGACAACAGCCGCCGTGGTCATATTCTCGCTGGACAACACTTTACCTTCGTTTCACCGGAGCCGAGCACGCTGCCCTTGCCATTGTTTCTGATATGCGCTGCCATTGAGTAGTTGCTGTGGCTTCGCGGAGCCTCCTGCCCTGTCCGGCTCTTGGGCCTTGTTGTTAGACGTGGTAGAGGACCCCTTTTTTCTTTTCTCTCTAAGTCGTGTTCGTGTAGACCCACTTTGTCTGTGGTCATATTTTGTTGTGTGTCGTGTGTGTTGTCTTTGCCGTCTTTTGGCCTGCTGTGCTAATGAAAATGACACGTGAAGTCGTGTTTGAGAAAAAAAATGTTTTGCCAAGTAGCATGCTGTATTTGTTGTATGTATTCTTGCTATTTCTTTAATGTACATTTAAGATCATTTGACTTACGAGTTATAAACTATGCCATAGTTGCAATATAATGACATGATATATGCAAGCATATCTTTTAAATTAGGGGCAATATAATTTTTGTGCCAACCATTTCCGACAACCATAATCACATATCCATAGTATCACACTTTCCAAAATTAGGGGCTTTTAAATGAAACATTTATAATAATTTAGATGTTGACGTCTAGATTTGTGAGGAGAGGTAGAAGTGAGGAGAGAGAGAGAGGTGAAGGAGAGTGCATCTTTAAGGAGAGAGACAAAACCCCATGAGAGATCAAACCACCGGAAGGGGATGGGGCCGCGGCATGCACGTTAGAGGCATGTGGACAGGTAAGCGGGACAATAAAAATTGAAGGAAAGAGGATGTGCAAGGAAGAGAGTACTCAAGTGTCCAACGTGTGCGAAATCAAGCATCACTAGTAGACCCTACATAATCTATACTTCTTATATAAAAACCCCACTAGCCTATTTCTCTTAGATTTCGTGAAGCTACATCATCACGAGGGCCCCACTAAGTCACTAAGTGCATCATGAGTAGTAACTTCAAACACTTAATTTTATTAGTGGTCAAGCCATCAAAAGTCATTGTATAGTCTCCTTTCATGCACCAAGCCACTTCCATGATAACTCCATCCAGCATCAAACTCTTATATCCATTCAAATGTTCTATTAATTCCACTTCTATAATAAAACAAGCAACAAATCAAATTCATCCGTATTTTCTCTTGCATATCCGCGTAACGCGCGGAGAATTCTTCTAATATTAATTAAAAACCAAAGCCAACTAGTTCTCTCTTCCTTCAAGCAATACGGTCACACTCCCTCTCTCTTTGTTCCATTAAAAACAGAGATAGCTCCGGTGAAACTAGATTCATTTCTCCCCTTTTTCCCGTGCTAGCATCAGTAGCCACAGTGTTCAAGCACCACTCAAAGTGATGCCGAAATAACAAAAGGTGATTTCAAGCATCACTCAGATACTACACCGAGGAAGGCCTTAGGAAGAGGCGGTGGCCGGCGACGGAGAAGGAGGGAAGAGAGGAGAGTGAGGAGGCCCTCATGTTTACTTTTATATGCCTAGAGTTAGCAGTGGACCGGTTCTGTTGAGGCAGACCACATAAGTGTATGTCTCTGAAAATCGATTTATATGGGATGAACCTCTTAATTATGAGTTACCCTCTAGGTAAACAAGATCAAGATTTCAAGCATACATGAAGCATTGTTCTTTTTTGTAAATATCGACTTTTTTGGATTTTGATTAACAGAAGTGGGGAGAATTCAAATTACATCTTAGATCTCTCTCTCTCTCTCTCTCTCTCTCTCTCTCTCCCTTCCATTAAAAAAAGAGATAGCACCACGAAACTAGATTCATTGCTCCCCTTTTTCCCGTAGCATTAGTAACCTCAGTGTTCAAGCAGCACTCAAAGTGATGCCGAAGTACAAAAGGTGATTTCAATCATCACTCAGATCTTACATTGAGGAAGGCCATAGGAGCTTTTATTTCCTTCTTTGGAGGGAGGTACTGAGGGTTTCCTGCACGGAAGGAGAGCTCGGGCAGGAGGCGGAGTAGTGCTTAATGTTGTTGTTTTTATTTTAAGTGGCTCTTTCTTGTAACTGTTTATTTTCTTTTCACTCGTCTAATAAAAATCCAACAAAAGCTTTTTGTCCCCTTTCAAAAAAAAAAAAGAAGGGCTTAGGAGGAGGTGGCCGGTGACAAAGAAGGAGGGAAGAGAGGAGAGTGAGGAGGCCCTCATGTTTATTTTATATGCCTAGAGTTTGCAGTGGACCGGTCTGTTGAGGCAGACCACATAAGTGTATGTCTCTGAAAATCGATTTATAAGATGCTCTTAATTATGAGTTACCCTCTAGGTAAACAAGAACAAGTTATCAAGCATATACGAAGCATTTTTTTTTCTAAATACCGACTTTTCTGGATTTTGATTAATAGAAGTGGGGAGAATTGAAATCACATCTTAGATATGTTTTTTTTTCTATTGGGACATAAATCCACCCACCACTATATGTTTTTGGAGGATCAGGACCGATGGAGAAATCCATCTTCTAACTGATCAAATGCATTTATTACCTAAACCTTTACCCAAGTTTTTCCAATCCCGATTGTTCACCGCGTCACTCGACGAGATTCGACAGCGTTTTAGGCGTGGCATAACCGACTATAGTCAAACCTCGATGTGCCTTTCCCTGAGAGGTTCTTCTCGGGAGGTGTCTTGAGTTCTTAGGTGAAGAACGGGCTTCAAATCGGTTGTACCGACCTATCGATAGGTCATGCTGATCTTAGACATCTTCACTACGTGATAGGCCATGTCCAGCCTCGTACGTCCTAGCTATTGCTGGTGTGTGATCATATTCGCCATCAATGTTTTAGATTATTAAATAAGATTAATTCGTTTTCCTCAAAAAGAAATTAGTTCGACCATCTCCAACTGTTCTTGTGCCAATGTTCTCAATCTTTTGTCGAGAGGTAAATTAGATGCGAGTAATTCATCATTTTGCATGCTTGGATTTCTGAAATTGAAACAAAACCAATCAAGACGATACATGCAGATGGATGCATTGATTTACAGCTTGGGCTTGCAAAAAGCACGAAGTTCAGATGAAGTATCTAAAATACCCAGGGAAACATACAAAACATTAAAAATTCTATAACAAACACCATAAGAAGTGTACTTCTCCATTATTAAAAGACTAGAACAGCATCGTTAGTCAGAGTAGCACCCCTTCATGATCAGACTTTGCTTCGGTAGCTCTAGTCTCAAGAAACCAGCCAACATGAGTTCGTGCAGTCCATCAGCTAAGCAACTCGAACCAAGAAAGCTGTTGGCATCGGAAGCATGCTGGATTCTGGCGCGGCAACGGCGAAGCCTGGTCCAGCGTACATGGCCCGCGGCTTCCATACTATCTCCTCCTCCTCCGTGTCGTCGATGTCATTGCTGCTAGTGCTGCTGCTCTCGCCGTCGTCGTCGAGTTGCTGATCGGTCTGCGGCTGGCGAGGCTTCTTGTGCACGTTCCAGCGCTCGGCGGATGACGCGCGGCTGCTCCTCCACTTGACTGAAGACGACGACGACAAAGCTGGGCTCGCCGCTGCCTTCTTGTGCGCGTCCTACCTCTCCACGGAGTCGGCCCGGCCGGGCTTGGGCGGCGGCGATCCATGTCCGGGCTTTGTCTTGCGCACATCCCCACCTCTCGTCGGCGTCGGCGCGGCCGGGCTTGGGGGCGGCTTTGGGGCGACGGCGGTGACGCACGGCGTCGTCGGGAGCATCGGCAGCATCTTCCACTTGGGTGGGGTTGGGAGCAGCGCCGGGAGAGCTGCGTGTGCCATCTTGAGGTGCACGCGTGCGATCGGGACCGCCATAGATCGAAGATGGAAACGCGCACACCAGAGAAGGCAAAACGCCGCCAACTGAGCCGAGGAGATGGAACAGAGAGAGGCCGCTATCGGTGAGATGATTTCAGGTAGCAGCGCGCGGCAGAAATATTTATAGGCCTCAGGGAGGGACGCCGGGCAATTCAGTTGAATTCTCGAGTACTCGTCGTGTGGTTGAATCGGGGTAGGTGTCCGAATTCAACTCATTGCATCAGCGACGAGACACGCGTGGGCACCACGCCATTTCCACGCGATTTCTCTAGCTCCGTGTCGGATTCTGGGCTTTCTCTGCGATGAGAAAATTCAGTTTGCTACCAGTATATCAGATTCGGCAAAGGAAATGATTTCCAAAAAAATTTGGAGTACCGCAAGATTCAGAATGAGCCACGTCCAGTTTGGATCCTTGCAATTAAATTCGTTATAATAAACTATAGCTTAGGTATATATTTGAGATAGGCTATATAATTTTTACAACTTTAATTAAATCAAAGAGTACAAATGTAACATGGTGATTTAAAGAATTCATTTCCCATCTCTTACTATGTGAATTTGAGATAGACTTACCTATGAACTTTTGGAAAGTCGTAAGATCTCAAATTCCAAGCAAATGCCTAATTTCTTAAATAGGTTCCAATTTCTCCAAAATAAAGGATCCAAACAGGCACTTAATGTAAATTTAAGCTCATGTGACATGAGTTGTAAACCATGCTATAGTCGCAATATAATGGCATGGTATATGCAATCATATCCTTTAGACTCACTGTTATTTTCAATTTTTTGTGCCAGACTATTTCTGACCAACATAATCACGTAAGTATTACAATTTTCAGAATTAGAGGCTTTTAAAAAAAAATTCATGAGATGTGCGTAGCTGTAGATGGGATATGAGCACATCGCACAGGCGATAGATTTATGACAAGGAGTCACTGACGCCTAGATTTGTGAGGAGTGGCGGAGTGAGGAGAGAAAGACATAATAGTGAGAGTGCTTTAGTTGGCAGTAGCGGATCTACGGCCCAGGCCACTAGGACCCAGGCCCTAGTCGTTGGGCCACCAACACTCTATAGCCTATATAGTTTTCAGAACAAAAAAAAAAGCCACAAATGAAAACCATTCCTCTAATTCGTGAGTGACCCTGCTCCCATCAGCGGATCCGCGGTTCGTCACTCTCTCCTCACCGTCGGCACCTACGAGGCTATCCGGTCGAGGACGGCCATCGCTCACCCCTGCCGCGGACTCCGTGCAACTAGCGTCAAGCACCACTGCCCACTGCCCATGCCCAAAGTGGCCAGCAGCCAGCGCCCAGTGGCTAAGGTCTAAATCCGCCATTGCCCCTACAACAGACGGAGAAGGCCACGCGATCAGGGGCAGCCGGTGCCCGGCAGGCCGGCAGCCAATAGCGCCCGCCCGATCGGCCCTCTCATGTGCTCGGCTGCTCACACGACATGCTACTATGCTCAATACCTCCGACCCCCTTCAGTTCTGAGCTAGTTGTATGTATGAGTCGATCTCATTTTTCTTGTTCTAATTAATTTCTATTCAAATTCATATCAATGATGGAGTATCCTGCCTCTTCTGGAAGGACAAATGGGGACAGAGATTCTAGAAGGAAAATTTCCATAGGCTCACTCCTTTGCAAAAACAAGTCAATAAACGCCAAAGTAGCATTTGGTCTTGAAGATGTGATCCAGATGTTCAATTTGCCACTATCCTTAGTTGCATTTGAACAGATGAAAGAGATTCGATGATAATGCAAGCTCAGAATAGGGATGACATGCAAAAGGACTTATGGCTGCAATCAGGAGGAGGGAAGCATTTCAGAGCTTCAAAGGCTTACAAGCTGATGATGGGGCATCAGGAGATTGACCCAGCATTTAAATGGCTGTGGAGATCCTTCTGTCAGCCAAAACACAAAGCCTTTGGGTGGCTGTTAATGAATGACGATGTGCTCAAGACAAGGAACATCTTGAGAAGGAAAGGAATGGTTCGTCGGTCATATAATTGTGTGTTCTGTCTAAATGCACATGAGGAGACAGTTCAACATCTGTTCTGGATTGCCCATTTGCTAAGCAATGCCGGGGTTTGCTGAACTTAGAAATACTTGAAGATGGTGACACTTTTGACAATATTCAGGATTTAAAGGTGCAAGTTAACTCTCGATTTTTCATGATAGCAATCATTTTAACAAGCTGGATCATCTAGGAAGGCCAGAAACGAAGTCATCTCAATAACACTCAATACACCATCCAGGGTTGCAGAAGATTTTTATTCAAGGAGATCAAGCTTGTCTCTTTTCGAGTCAAGAGAAGCCTTTCCATTCTGTTTAATCAATGGTGCAGTTCTCTGGAGTAGAGTCGGTGCTTAGTTTTATTTTCTTCGTTTCTTTTTTGTTCCCTAGCTGTAGTTTTTTTGGCTTCGGTTGTTTTTGCCTTCTTTGTTCTTTTTACTCTTTTACCGTCTCAGAAGACTCGCTATATTTTAATAAATTCCTGCCGGGGGCTTTTGCCCTCCAGTTATTTCAAAAAAAAAAATTCTATTCAACGGGATGTTGGATTCATGGATATACTCATCTATAAGTTCTTCACAATGAAAAGGACCATGACTTTCATCTTATTCACATCGAGAGCTTGAGGAGGACATGGAAGATGCCAATGAAGGCCTAGTCTTGAGTAAAACCTGGCTCCGCCACTGTTCGTTGAGGGAGAAACCAGCCCCTAACCATGCATGAGAGATCAAGCCAACGGATGGGGCCGCGACTTGCCAGGGAGGCATGTGGAGCCATGCTAGTCGAAGACGAGTGGGTTACAAAAATTGGAGGAAGGAGGATGTGATGTCCTTGGGAAAGAGTTAGGAGGCGGTGGTGGCCGCTAGGAGAGAGAGAGGGGAGAGAGAAAGAGGAGGTTAGGAGGCTCTCATGGTTTGTTTGTTTTTACATGTTTGGAGTTATTAGGTAGTGAATTGATCTATTGAGGCAGGCCTTGTAAGTGTATGTCTTTGGGTCGGGCCCCATAGATGTATGCCTTTGAAAATCGATTTATAGGGATGAACCTCTTAGTTCTAACTAACCTTCTAGAACAAGTTACCCAAACATATATGAAACATTGTTTTTTAAAAGAAATGGGGTTTTCTAGATTTTGATTAATACGAGGGGGAAATTCAAATTATACCTTGGATAGGTTTTGTACTTAGATAAGATCACTTTTCTACTATATCTATATCTCCTATAAAGATAAAACCCACTAACTAATTCTCTAGCATCTCCTTAAGCCATGTCATCAAAAGGGTCCCACCAAAATTAGTTAGCTCTAATAATAGGAACAAGCATCAATGCCTATTGGCCCTTCCGCCTCCCATTCCCGTAGATTGAAAACCCTTCGCTTTTTGTTGTTTATGTTCTCTCACATGTTATAACTAGAGGATTCCCCGCGCGTTGCAGCGGGTATGAAGAGGAATAAAAAGTAAAATGCACCTTGTATGGTAAGATAAATTGCTAGTGGCAAATGATAGTGGAATGTTGAGGTGGACACATTACATTAAAAGAAATAGCTAGTGGATTTGATAATGGATGCTGAGGTGGACGCTTTGCATGTCTAGATAAATAGCTAGCGGGGTTTGTTTATATAAGAGTTATAGATATGCATGTATTATTCCTTCTTTTTCACTATATTATGTCATCTATAATCTATGAAACAAAACTTTTGATCTCTTATTAGTCATTTTTTTTGTATATTTCTCTATGATTTAAACGAATATATAACACATCTGTCAATATCAAGCTAAATCTCTTTCTATTCTAATTAAATTTATTCTATATGCAATTAAATTCTAATGGAATAACCGCGCAACGCGGGGAATCCTTATATTAGAGGATCGCGGCTGAACGAGAAATCCAACTTCTAATCGACAAAATACATTTATTACCACTCTTCCTTTACCTCTAGCTTTTCCAATACCTGTTGTTTGCTGCGTCACTTGACGATATTCGGCAGCGTTCTTGGAGTGGCCTTACCGACCATAGAAAACCTCGACGTGCCCCTCTTCGACAGTTCTTCTCAGGAAGCGTCTTGAGTTCTTGAGGCAAAGAATGGGCTTCAATCAGCTCTAAACGACCTCTCAATGGGTCATGTGTGTTTCTAACCACAGAATGCTTTGTTTCAAACTGCAGTCTTCTCTTGTTTCATTTTTTTCTAATTTTAGTTTCATTTCCTTTGTGTTTCAGAGGGGTCGACATCCATATCGGTTGGCGGTGGCGGCTGACCGGGGGAGGGGGTCGCGGCGTGCAGGGGGAGGGGAGGGGGCGCCATTTGGTGTCCGTGCGCGTGCGCGTGCGCGTGTCGGGTGTGCGGCGGTGTACCCGCGCAGGGCGGGTGTGTGTGTGCGGTGCGGTGGGAGGGAGATGGGCCGGGCCTGCTAGACCGTTCTATTGCTAGAACGTTCGATCGGCAGTCAGACCCCATGATGATCATAGGACGTCTTCACTATGTGATAGGCCATGTGCGGTCTTATACATACTAGCCCTTGCTGATGTGTGATCATATTCACTAGCTGTCAACATTTCTGATTAATAATATTTTTTTCTAAAACAAGTCGGTTAATCTCCAACTGTTCTTAGTGTAATGTTCTCGATCTTTCAGGAGGCAACTAAGATGCGAGTAATTCATCATTTTCATACTTCGATTTTTGAAATTGAAACAATATCAATCGAGACGTACTTTTAGAAAGGCAATCTACACGATACTTGAAGACGGATGCATCGTTTGCAGTTTGCGCTTGCAAAAGGCACCAAATTCAGATGAAATCTAAAACCAATGGAAACATACAAAACATTAAAATTCTGTAACAAACACCATAAGCCGTGTACTTCTCCATCATCTAAAAGACTAACACACCATCTTTAGTCTAGTAGCACGCACCCCTACATAATCACGTACACTTGCTTCAGTAGCTCGAGTCTCAAGAAATCAGCCGAGATGAGTACGTGCAGTCCATCCTGCTATGCAACGCGAACCAAGAACGCTGTTGGCACGGGTAGCATGCTGGGTACCGGCGCTGCGGCGACGAAGCCCGGTCCTGCGTACTCGGCCCGCGGCTTCCACACTATCTCCTCCTCCTCCTCCGTGTCGTCGATATTGTTGCTGCCAGTACTGCTGCTCTCGCCGTCGTTGAGCAGCTCGGTCTGTGGCGAGCGACGCTTCTTGTGCATGTCCCAGCGTTCGCTGGACGACGTGCGGCGGCTGATCTTGCACGTGCTGGTTACGATGGAAGACGTGCCTGACGACGGCGACAACGACGAAGCTGGGATCGCCGCCTTCTTGTTCGCGTCCCATCGCTCAGCGGTGTCGGCCTGACCGGGCTTGGGCGGCGGCGAGGTCGCCTTCTTGCGCGGGGACGATCCATGTCCAGGCATGGTCTTGCACGCGTCCCACCTCTCGTCGGCGTCAGCGCGGCTGGGCTTGGCGTTGGCGAGCGGCTTTGGGAGGACGGCGGCGATGCACGGCGTTGGAAGTACCGGCAGCATCTTCCACTTGGGCGGGGTCGGGAGCAGTGCCGGGAGAGCCGCGTGTGCCATCTTGAGGTGCACGCAAGCAACAGAGATCGCCATGGGTCAAAGACCTAAGGTGACGTGACGCGCCGCTGTGTGAGACGATCGTGGAGATGGAACAAAGAGGCGAGGATCGATGAGATGATTTGCGGTGGGAGCAGGAGAAACAAGAAATATATAGGCACTGGGATGCTCAAGTTTTCCTTAGGGTGAATCGGTGTCGGCAAGAGACGCGTGGGCGCCACGCCATTTTTCTCCAAATCCGATTCAGAGCTTTCTCCTTCGCGTCTGCTTTTTGGCGCCTGTTTCAAAATTTGATGCGTAAATTTTTATTTTGTTATTGTACTCCCACTGTCCGTTTATGAATAGAACAAATTGTCAATTTGTCAGAGTGTGATAAAGTCAAACTTTTTATGGCTGAATTTATAGAAAAATATAAATATTTGTGACCCAAATTATTATGTTATGAAAATTTATGATATATCTAATAATTGTAATTTTGTGCCGTAAAGCTTGGCACTCTTTTCTATTAAATCAGTTAGAGACATGGCAAGGACGTGGCTGGAGGTTAAGTGCCACGATTCACGGCGCCGAGGTCAGCGCAACCAACATAAACATGAATAGTGACACCGAGTTCAACATTGTTCTACGTAAGAGCATCTCCACCAATCCCTCAATATGACACATCATCCTCGTAAACTGTCATAAATATTGGTCTAATAGGTATTTTCCTTTTCTAACAGATCTCCAATAGGTCTCCCTTTTATTGGTGGTCATCAATATTTCACCCATTTCCCCTCTAATAGAGGGGGACTTGGATCTCCCCCAATAACATGGGACCCACCCAACCGTCACGAACTTGCCCTTCTTCCACATCGTGGTGCTCCTCCACGAAGCGCTTCCATCCGCCCGAAACCTCCATGGCATCCATGGTGAGCCTGCCCTGTCTTCAATAAGTATTTTTTACATCCTTTGTTGCACGATTTTGGAAGGAGTTGGTTTACCACATTTTTCACATGTCCTTTTTCCTTTCGTGTGTTGTACACATTTTCTTGTAACACAAGTTGTGTACAACACATACTATCTAATGTTATCTTTGTGCATTTTACTAGATATCTAGAAAGCCAAAATGAGATATACTTTGATATAGAGGATAGTAAATTAGAATTTCTAAGGTAGCTAGATAGGGAAACAATTCAAGAAGCCACTTCTTCATAAAAATCAGAGAAGTCCATTTGGTTCAATCCATGCAGAACATGACCCAAAAAAACATTTGAAGTATACTCCCTCCGTCCTGGAGGGGAACAAAAAGGGTATTATTTCCTTCAATAGGAACCCGTGATTACACCCTTTTCATAATTTGTATAAAAAAACTAAGATTGCACCCTTTAATCGTGGGAATAGAATCAGATTTCGATTGATTAGGAAGTTAAGTGAGGGGTACATGCGTTTATTGTCATATCTCTTATTTTGTCTAAGAATAGCCAGAATGCTCTGTATTACATGAAGGAGGGAGTATGTGAAATTATAATCTACTAAAGTAAAGGTCAGTGGAAACAATCCAACAAACAAGAAGCAAGGTTTTATTAAAGATTTGAGAAGATAAATGAGGCTTTGCATTAAAATGTTGATGAAATTGTGGAACACCATAATGTCCATAAGCTCAAAGGAGCTTGTATAGAGTTTATGACATCAATGTCTAAGAGGGATTTTACCTGAACAAGTGCAAAGCTCAAAAGATCTGATTCTTCTCTGTTGACAGTTGTATTTGTCGTGGTAAAATAGATCTAAAAAAATTAGATGGACGCATTTATCATCCTAAAGTGAGCCTGAGAAGGTAACTTCTCAAAAGATCTTATTCTTCTCTGTTGACAGTTGTATTTGTCAGGATAAACTAGATCTAAAAAAATTAGATGGACGCATTTATCATCCTAAAGTGAGCCTGAGAAGTTAACTTATTCTTATCATTTTGATTTCAGAGCATGTGTCCTAAACATTTTTATGTGTATTTTTCTATTTTTATGCAACTGGCCTAGGATTCATTTGTATCGTACAATGATTATAATTGTTGTGGTATATTGGATAATAATAGACTTCAGTAGGCATATTTTTATCCATATAAATATGAAGATATGTTCCTTTATATTTGTAATCTTTTATAGTTGTGTCTTTCTATGTCATGTATATGTGTGTGTTGTGCATATTTTTCGCAGGCCTGCTATATCAACCGAACCCAAAATAGAAAAGGAAAAACACCTGAAGCAAACCCAAACCTATTACGCCAAGTACTCATTTTCCTCACATTCCCCTGCATGGTCATCTATCATTCAAGCTCCTTCATTCGGAGGACACGTGACTGCATCTTCTTGCCAGCATTTGGCATCATTGCTCAAATTCCACACAACCCAAATAGGGTAACCCCCGAAGCAGCTTCGTTAGGGAGCCTCAATCATCTTAACAAATGTTTGGTCAAAATCATGCTCCTTATTTGTTCGTTTGTTTCCACTTAGATCTCTCCTGCCACTACATTAGTACAAATTTATGTTTTATGCACATTTTAATATAGTGAAACATATCAATGGCTAGATAAATGGAAATGGTAGAGTGATTTGTAATCCAATTATCAAACCTTTCGATATATGTAGAAACCAATCCACATGGTCTTCATCATCTTCATAGCCACCGTTAGGGCAACCAATTGAACACCAGATCATTCGCAAAAAAAAAAAAAAAAAAAAGATTGAACACCAAATCTATATATGCCAGCAGTTCCATCTACGTGAGGCAAATGAGCCCCTGTTGTCTACATTCAAGTCTACCGTCCCATGTTTCTCCAACTCCCACACCAATTTTCCTCATGGGGTCATGTTTGGGAAGGATTGGTACAAAACAATCTAGTGAAGTTATCACAACAATTTGGCCACTTGAAGTATTTGCTTTTCTAGCACGCTTGGCCCTTCCATTTTTATATGCCCCGTTGACCTTATCAACATTTTGCATATAATAAGGTGAGTCTACTGAGCTAGTTGAATTAGTATTGTTTTGATATCCTAGCCATAAGTATGGCATCAAGCCTTATTGCAGAATTGATTCTAGGTTGTTGCACCAATTTGGAAGGGTTGGTTTACCACCTTTTCCACATGTCCTTTTTCCATTGTGTGTTGTACACATTTTGTTGTACACATTTTCTTGTAACACAAGATGTGTACAACACATACTATCTATAGTTCACTTGATGCAGTTGCTAAAAAAATAGTTCACTTCATCCATTATACTAGGTATCTAGAAAAGCCAAAATAACCTAAACGATTCAAGAAGCCACATCTTCATAATAAACTGATGGTCCTAACATGCTCCACATATATAGACTGATTGTCCATGTACATTTATTGCCACCATATTTATTATTGTAGTATATATGGACATGCAAAATTCATTTTTTATTTCATTATAGTAATTTTTTTACTGTTGTGAGTAATATATATCTACAACATTCATGTCTATCAACATTACCGTGCTCAGTAGAAAGTTGATCGAAAGTAGTAGGAAAAATACAAATTTAACTGTCGTGATCCCAACATGGCTCCACATAGATGCTCACATGTTTATTAGTCTCACTCACTTTTCGCTAGCTAAGTATTATATAATATATGTCACAACATGGTGGTCCACCTACTCCTTACCTAACTAGTGTGCTCTCCCTTGCCACCTTCTATCTTGAGTCTCTCTCTCACCCTCTCCTACTTCTTCTTTCCAAGGCTTTAAGGTATGTGCATCTGAATCTTACTTGAGTTTTTTTCTTGCTTCCTTTAGGAAATTTTAGAAATTTTGCACACTTCTTGAACACTTAGGTGTAGCAGAGTAGAATCTAAATTAATTTGGATCTAACAAATTTTGTTTAAACTTTTCACAATCTAAAATTAAAAGTTTGATTTTTAGAACTTCATTTGAAACAAGATATGGTCCAAAACTTTGCTTTCAAGTCCTCATGTATTAAAATCCAATTTTTCAAACGATGATAGATGGAGAAACAACAAACAAAGGCTCAAAGAGTTATAAAACATTGTTGTTGACTACTATTTCATTTGAAATTATTTAACAATAGATGATTATTTTTGAATTTTCCATATTTGAAATTCAAAATTTGCAAAGGACCTCGAACGGAGAAATAAAAACCAAAGTCATAGTACTCGACCATATCTACAACTTTGTAGTGGAAAACATTTTTATATGAATTCATTTAGGATTCTAATACTCATTTTAAAATCAGGCAAAGTGTATGAGAATTGACATGCCCTATATGTAGAGAAGTGATTTTGACGTGGAGTGGTTAGAGGGAGCTATTGAATCCTGCTGGCTGCGCAGTGCATAGAGGCTTGTTTTGTTAGGTTGTGACTTTTGCAAAAGCTATTGTGAGCTGTAACATTTATAAAAGTTGTTGTGAAAAAAACTGATGTTGGAGAGTTGAAAGCCCATTTGGATGAGCAGCTGTAGCTATTGGAAAAGCTAGTGTCAGCTTCTCTCTCTTGCATCAGCCTCACCACATCATCCTTCTTCCCCTCAATGGAGGCATGCAACAGAATTAGGGTGCTTCGGGGCATAGCGGTCATGGCTTTTGGCCTGGCACACAGCAACATGGGGCTCCCTGAGTTGGGCGTGATGACTACGGCTCATTGGTCTAGCATAAAACAACCTTTGCCTCATCCTGGCTATTGTCCTCTTTGTGACCAAGAAGAGAAAACTATTGAGTGTTTTTTATGGAGCGGCCCCAAACTTAGCTGGTGCTCTATTATCCAAGTGAGGAATGCCGCTTGTAGTCGATGGTAGGGGCTCGGAGCTTATCCTTCTTGACTGCCCCTCCCTGGTAGTTAGAGTGCCCTGCTCAATAGTGGTCGTCTTATGTGGTTGTGGCACCGACGCAAATGCAACCCTTGAAATATGTGTGTGTGTGTGTGTGTGTGTGTGTGTGCGCGCGCGCGCGCGCACACGTGTGTTTGTGTGTGTGAAGAGAAAACTATTGAGTGTTTTTGATCGAGCATCCCCAAACTTAGTTGGTGCTCTGATATTATCCAGTGAGGAATGTCGCTTGTGGTCGATGGCAAGGGCTCTGGGGCTATCCTTGTTGACTGCCCCCTCCCTGGTAGTTAGAGTGCCTTGCTCAGTAGTGGTCGTCTTATGTGGTTGTGGCACCGGCGCAAATGCAACCCTTGGTGTGTGGCACAACTCTACTGCATTTTTCGAGAAAAAAAGCATGTGACGACCTGGGTGAGGTGAGCAAGGCTCGCCGATGACCTAGCATGTGGTGGCCTTGTTTCCTGGTGCATGCATGTCCGTAGTCATAGCCACAAAGTGAGCTGCAACACGCGGTCGTGAAGCATGCACCAGCAGCAGCACCTCCGGGACATGGAGGTTCGGCGCCCAAGGAGATTGCGATGGAGCACGCACCTCCAGCCGGACCTCGTTGGTCATGGATATTTGATGGCCCTAGAGGAGCGGGGACCATCGGCTCTCTAGCAATCATGGAGCACACGCCGGAAATGGAGATTTGGCAGTTATTACCATCGGGGCCGTAGCTTGTGCGAAGCGGAAGAGAAAGAACAAAAGAAATCCATATCTTCATAATCAATGGGAGCTGGGTATTTTTTTAGCCAAAAGCAGGGGAAATAGTACTTTCAATTTTGTACCAAAGCAGTTGTGACTTTTGAGCTCTTTTGTTGGCTTTTCGCTTTTGCAAAAGCAAAGCCATAGGTTCCATATTTTCATGAGAAAAGTTGGGTGAGTTATGATGCGAGACGACATGGGTTCCATGTGGAGTTCCCTCAGATAACCTTTTGGACCGACATATGGAGTTTTGAATGATCCCTAGTCACCCATCCACAGTCATCTCTAAAAGGGTTGGCTGTAGTAGTAGTGCGAATGTGAAAAAGGTCAATCTAAGTGTGATCGTCTGGAACATCTGTCTCTAGAAATGGCTGTTTATATATCTATTTACATATACGGTCATTGCACATAGGATTAAGAATTTTTTGACTGCATATGCAGTAAAATAGGGTGCATCAACCAAAACTATTTTGGTATACGTGCTCATTTTGCTGATGACACTTTGCAAAGAAAAAGGTACTCAACCACTTTACAACATTGGACTAGCTATTAGAAAAATTTAGCATGAAAATATGCTTTAAGAAGGGTGCATGGTCAATCTTGGGGATGCTAGATATTTTACAATATTAGAGTTGCTATAAAAAATTAGAATCGAATTAAATATGCTTTGAAGAAGGTCGGTCTATCTTAGAGATGCCTTGGTCTAATCTTCTCATTGCTAGTCGCTTTTCTATTAAAGAGGTGTACGAGAGAGAAGATTCGATATATCATCCCAAAGATAACACTTGTTTAATTAGAATATTTATGCAAGTAAATTAATATATATATATGATATCATATCTACAAAAAGATATATACATTTTCATTGCTATTCTAGGTTGTTGCACCATTTTGGAACGGGTGGTTTACGACATTTTCCACATGTCCTTTTCCATTCTGTGTGTTGTACACATTTTCCTGTGACACATGCAAGATGTGTACAACACATGCTATCTAGTGTTCTCTTTGTTGATTTTACTAGGCATCTAGAAGAGCCAAAACGAACTATAATTTGAGACAGAGGGTGGTAAATTGAAATTTCTAGGGTAGCTTGATAGACAAATGATTCAAGAAGCCACATCTTCATGAAAAATCAGCAATATCCTTTTGGTCCTATCCTTGCAGAACATGACCCAAAAAACATTTTGAAATAAAGATACATAAAGTAATAATATATACTAATGCAAATGGTCGGAGAGATCTCAACAGAAACAAGCCAACAAACAAGAAGCAAGGCTTTGGTAAGAGATTTGAGAAGATGAATGAGTCTTTATGCATCAAGAATGTGATGAAATTTTGGACATAGATCAATGCCATAGTCACCATAAGCTCAAATAAGCTTGTATAGAGTTTATGGCATCAATATCATAGAGGGATTTTACCCGAACAATCACAAAGCTCAAAAGGTCTCATTATTCTTTTTGGACAGTTGTATTTGGCGGGATAAACTAGATCTATAAAATTAGATAGAGGAACTTATCATCCTAAAGTGATCCCGAGAATGTAGATTATTCATATCTTTTTGATTTCATAGCATTTGTCCTAAACACTTGGATGTCTTTTTTTTTTCATTTATATGCAAGTGGCCAGGGATTCATTTGCATACAATGAGTATAATCGTTGTAGTCTATTGGTAACAATAGACTTTATGTAATTTCTAGATGAACATTAACTTTGTTGTTCTTTGTAAGCGTATTTTTATCCATATAGGAAGTTGTGTTATACATTTTGTTCCTTTATATTTATGTTCTTTCTATGCCAAATTTTAAATTTTACTCACCTTGCTATTTCTGATCGTCCGTCATTCAAACCCCTTCATTTGGATGAAATATGACATCATCTTCTTACTAGCACCTAGCGTCCTCTGGATTATATACTGAATCGCCATCCCTTCCCAGTGACTAATATATACGGTCCTGTAATTCTTATCAGTCATTAGCTTAAATTCTACACAGCCCGAACACGAACCCCTCAAGCAGCTTCGTCGGAGAGCCTCATTCACCTCTACAAATGTTTGCTCAAAACCGTACTCCTTATTTGTTTGTTTCTTTCCACTAAGATCCCTCTCGCCGGTATGAATGGGCCTGTGGTCCAGTGGGTTCACATGCACACATTCATGTTCGTTGGTACTACGTGTTTTCCGCACACTTGGGCCTAGCCTCCCAATCTTTTCTCAGCTTGTGTATGGACCTAGACGGGCGCGTGTGTGTGCATGTTGCGTGAACGTGGGTTGTGTGCGTACATGTTGCATCCGATAAAAAAAAGATCCATCCCACCACTACATACTATCTTATCATTATCCACTAAACATTTTGTTGGGAGAGCCAATATTCATACGGAGGCTAAATATGGGCTATTGTAGGGGCTTGTCAATTGCACCCACCGAGGGGTTGCTTGTAAATTATCGCTTGCCTATTTGGTTGGGTGGAGAATCATCGACCAGGCTCCAATGAGCCCCAATCGAATTTTTTAGGTTGCCTATATGGACCCTTTAGCCAGGCCCACCACTGATCACTACTTGGCATGGCTTACTGGAAACAGATATTCTCATTTTTTGGTTCTTGTCACCTCCCTGTGATGCGCTGCTCCTCACCCCAGTGACGTGCTGCCATTGCTCCATCCGGCAGCCGGAAGGCTCGGACCTCACCCGCACACCGCCGGGGTGGTGTGTGGATCTCATGCCCAAGAGGGAGCCCCCTCCTCCCATGTGACGC
The DNA here is from genome assembly GCA_018135685.1 of Themeda triandra. Taxonomy (NCBI): domain Eukaryota; kingdom Viridiplantae; phylum Streptophyta; class Magnoliopsida; order Poales; family Poaceae; genus Themeda; species Themeda triandra. Next base: position 67,102 of record JAENPR010001993.1, on the reverse strand, counting down.
GTGGCACCACTCTCCACCACCACCACCACCGGCTCCTCCTCCACTACTCCCCTCCTCGGCCGCTCGACTGCATTCATCTTGTCTGGTGCACATTGCCGCTCTCCTCCCGAGCCTCCTCACCTCGGTCTTTATCCCCTACCTCATCCTCCAAAAATGCTGTGGGCACAGGGCGATGTGCTGGAGGTGGACGCTGTTGTTGGCATGGTCGGCGCTAACAATAGTTTGCGTGTGGGAGAGGTCGGCTGCCATCAGGCTCGCTCACTGTCGCTCGGCCACATGCTTCACCAGGGCCGGGTGCATCCTCAACTGGCGTCAGGATGGCAAGCAGGCGCTCATCGTTTGGTTCCCAGAGTCGCTGCTCCTCTAGAATGGGAGGTTGCTGTAATCATTAGCCAGCAATCTCTACGGTCATCCGTGGTGGTGGTGGAGAGAAAGCGGGTCCCTATCCCTCCGTCTAGGCCATCCGACAGGTGGAACTACGCGGTGAACCACGAGAAAGCATCATCATCAATGAGGTGGCTTCCGACGCACTTGCACCATGGACAACCACAACTGGTGAGTTCTTGGAGATCGTGCATGCCTTGAGGGCAGCGGAGATCTCAAGGTTCACGTAGTGTGTGCGTGCGTGTGTGTGTGTGCATGTGTGTGTGTGTCCTTTGTTCATCGCTAGAAAGAAAATTGTGCTGATTTCATGGAGTACTAGTAATATTCTCATAACTAATTTCTCATCGATTTTGAGTGTGCATGAGTTGGTTGTATGATCTGCAGTGAGGACAAAGGAGTAGAACCTTTGTCCATGGCGAGGGAGCAGGAGCAGGTCCCATGTGTGTTGTGTCACCATCCACCACCTATTTGGTAGTGTGTCAGAGAGAGAGAGGTAAACTTACCAGCATAAAAGAAGAGGTGAGTCTATGCAAAACAAGCCAGCCAACCAAACATGCCATTTGCTATCCAGGCTTATACAATTCAAGCAACCAAACAACTGGGGATTGGCTTACTATGGACATCTAAAGTTGTCGAGGCTTCAAAGTTGGCTAGGATATAAAGAAACCAAATAGACCCCATTTGGCCATAATTTATGCCAAAAGTGCTTCAAGTTGTGAAAATGACGTACGCATAGCAAGTACAAAATAACACAATGACCAAGAATCAAATCTACATTAGTGCTTACTAGGCTCATTGGAATGTGTTGTCCTCTCCTAACTCCTTGTCACCATCACCAATTATCTTGTCACAATCTTCATGTAATTTAGCGCTATTGTCCATGCCACCTGGCTTGCGGTACATACACATTCCCTTGGCAATTGGGATACTTGAGCCATGTACCTTGTTGTTGAGTTCCAAAGTTTTTTAGGGCTATCTCTCAATCAAGAAGTAATACAACACTTCAAGTCGATGGTTCATCTATGACCACATGCTTGTCCTCAACGTGCTTCATAGCCTCATCGAGATTTACTCTTCCATTGCCTTGGATCTCAAGTGTGATCATCACTTACCCACATTCTTAGAAACTTCCTCTGACTTGTCCTGGAGGAACTCACTATTGCCAACAAATCTACAAGATTAGCCTATGCACATCATTTTTGCCTCATATCAGACAAACCACCCTTTGTAAGCATCACCCATGCCAAGTGCTAGTCGGCCTCCTTCATAACAGTTCATCAGTAGCCCTCCAAAAAATTGGGGTAGTAACCATGGCAGGGGCAATAAAACAAAACATATGTGGTTCTTATGGTGGCAATGACATTAGCAACCATCCTCCACCTGTGGCCGTACTTTTTAGTGGGTCTTTGCCAAACTATTACAACCCATGGACTAGCTTCACCCACATGTGGCTTAGGAGGCTAGGACACTGTAACACCCTGTGTTTTGCATCATTATAAAATTCACTAAAAATTTAAATTTTTTTGAATTTACAACAAAATAAAACTTGACTAATTTATTTTTGCTTGGGAAAACCTATTTTCTTAAAATAAAATGTTTTCTAAAAACCCTGCATTAAAATTCACCATATAAAGATATAGGTCGTTGTTCGTCGCCTTGATGATTGCTTGTGCTCTAGGATTTATTTTGGCATCAAATAATATTTTCCTTACCATCCTCCATTTCCGTAAATCACCAAGTCCACCACATATTCGGTCCCTCTCAAATCCAATTCGAATCCACTCATGTGCGCTAGTTTATTTTCTAGAAAACTTGGGAAGATAAATCTTCTTATCATATGGGAGATGAAAAGTACATAGATACAAAGGCATGTACACATATGCGTATATATGTATATATGCGAGCATATGTGTGTATATATGTATATAAGTATATGTGCATATAAGTATATATGTGTATATATGCATACATATGTGTATATATGTGCAAATATGCGTATATGCGTACATGTATACCACTAGCAAGCAAGCGGCACGCACGCACGCACGCATGCACGCAAGCAAGCAAGCAAGGCAGCTAGCACGCAAGCAGCACGCACACACGCACGCAAGAAAGCAAGCAAGCAAGCAACTTGGACAGGCAGCACACCGCGTGGACAACGCGTACGCACGAACCGCCTCTCTCCGTTGTCGTCATCCATCGGTTGCTGAAGTGGCCACCACCTTGCTCTGCCTATAAAAGGACGGCAAGCTCACCATTGGGGAGGCGTCCAGGAGAGCATGAGCCGAGCTCGGAGCCGGAGCGACCGACGCCAAGGCCTGCAAGTCGAGCACTGCGCTCCTGCCTTCGTCGTGTCGAAGCCGCGCCAACCGAAGCCTGCCGGCCGCCGCCCAGCCACCTGGTCGCCGTGTCGAGGACGACGCCGTCGTAGCCGCCCCGCGCTCGCGAAGTCGCCCGTCGCTGCGCCCAGCTGCTGCCGCTGGAATACCACACACGTATATATATAACCCACACAAACATATATATGTGTATATATATACCACACACACCCATATATATATAACCCCCACACACATATACATATATGTATGTATATATATATATACCACCCACACCCATATATATACATGCTAGCTCATGCTGCGCCTCTCGGCTGTCACCTGGCTGCCCTGCGCCGTTCCATCCCGTCACCGAGTTACCGTGGCCACTGTGCCCATTGACCTGCCCGGACGGAACCATGTCTGCCTTGCCGCAAAATATCTTGCTGGAGCGCGCCTTGCCGTGCGAGGTCTGCCATTGCCGAGATATTTTCTGGCTATCACCTCACTGTGCTCCACCGTCCTACTGTGCTCCACCACCTTACCTCAACTATAAAAAGGATGGCGAGGCCACCATGGCTGGACACCGGGGGGACTAGCTCGAACACAGGAAGCGGGAGAACGAACTCTGCTTATCTCCAGTCGCTTGCTCCGGGCACCGCCTATGCTCACCACCGCCTTATTGTGTGCACTCGCCAAGGCTATAAAAGCCAGCCATCGCCGAAGATATTTTCGTACGCACCAAACTACTTCGGCTATAAATAGCTGTCCATGGCCGCCAATGAGGAATCATCACGGAGCTCGAACACTGAAGCCACCACCAAATGGATGAGCACCGTGCGGAACACGTGCCTTACGTTCGTCGCGTAGGAGTCACCAAGGGCCAGTGCCGTTGTTGCCGAGTACGCCGCCGCACCGCGGACCAAGCTAGAGCCATGGTCGGCACCGCCGCCGCCCGCTACCGAAGGCCGACGTCGTTTGCGCTCGCCTCGCCGCCACGTGCAAGTACGACCCCGGAGCTGATGAGCACCATCGACTCCGTGGTCATCGCCGCGGTCTGTGAGAACATCGTCGAGCACCCCGCACTTTGTTCCGAAGCACCGCTCACGGAGCAGCTGCCACACTCGGATGCGACGCCACCTCGAGACCTCGCCACGATCTACCACCGTCAAACGCCGTGCTCGCTCCACCGGTCATACCGGAAGCGGAGGACGGAGCCGCCGGGAACTATCTCCTGCCGTGCACCACCGGAACGAGTCGAACGAACGTCGTCTGCGGTCTCGGGCTGGCCATGTCGCATGAGCCAAGGTGAGCACGCCAAGCTCACATTGCTGTGTACGTGGCATACGTGAACCACACTTAGCAAAGTGAGTTCGTTGAACAAACGAACGAGCGGGTTCACGTAACAATGCCATGCCAAGCACGTTTGACAGGGTAGTGCACGTTAGCAACAATATTGAGTAGAGATGCTACGCGCACTCGGGAGATGTGTGCGAGGAGCCTGAGCAAGTCCTCTCTCATTACGAGAAAATTCCCAGAAAATTCCTAAATAAACTAGGTACACTCTAGATCCTACCTACGTAGTTCCACCCCATTCCCATTATTCCAATTTCGAGAATAAATTCTCAAGTTCATTTTTCCATATATCAACTCATGTCCAATCCTTACAAGTTCATATCTTCTTTATCCTAGCTCCGAGTACTCCCGTTCCACTTCCTAAATTCCTCTAAAATCAAGCTCTATTTATACACACCCCTTGCTCCATTATTTGGTGCCACTTAAATTCTAGTTTTGGTTGCCTTGTTTTTCTTTTATAAAATAAATAGATATACAAAAATCTTCACGTACAAGGATATTCCCCGTGTATATATAAATATATACACTTGGGAATATGCCTATGTATGGCTGACCTAATCTTCCACCTTCCTCTAAACTAACCCAAGGCACATGCATATGTATGAGTGTATGTGTCGCTAACCTTGTGGACCTGCAAAAGCCGATCAGGCCATCTGTGATGACTTGGTCAGGTTCCCTCCTTTCAGGTTCACCTAGTAATAATAGGCTTATCTAGCAATCCATCCCCTCTATCTTGTTTGATTATGCTTGTGTTGTATGCCTTGCTCGTTGTTTCCTTCTGGGTGCCAGCGCTAGACAAGCATAGGATAAAAGACATGGAGAACTCGAAGGACCACAGAAGCACTACTACACAAGAATCAAGGAGCCAGAAGCATCAGAATCAGAACCTCGGATGTGCTCATCTTCGAATAGAGGCAAGTCCTAATTCCCACCTTCTCCATACATCACCTTTCCTTTAATTTACTTCCCTTCCCCTACCTCTACATTTTGCTAGCCGCCACCATACACCCACCATACCGAACCTTGCCAACTAATAATCTCTACATATACTACTTAAATCCTTATTCATGAATTGATATTGATTTATGAGCTTGTTTATGATAATGTGATTTATGAGAAAGTATTGGTTACCTTGATCAAATATGAGAATAATGAATTTGAGGATAATAACTATGAAACTTAAGTTGGTAAAATTGGACTAACCTTGACATGGGGCGAGTGAGGGGTAATTCATGTGGTATGGATTACCTTGGCAGGTTCGCCTGGTGAGGGTTCCTGTTGGGAGATACTCGCCTCGGTCACATAAGGACCGGTTCATTGGCCATCTCACCTAGCCAGAATTTCGTACAGCCACATGTCTATATGGGTAGACTTGATCTCACACCCCGTTAGATAGAAGTATAATTTCCGCTAGCAGGCCGGAGTGGCAACGGACTAACGAGAGAGGACACGGCTGCTTTGTGATCTACCGTGGTCGATCGGCATGGTTGCTATGTGATCTTCCATGAAAAACTTATTGTTGTGCCGTGTGCAAGCACCCTTTTTATTTAATTTGGATGCTATGTGATCATCCAACCACTTGATATTTTAGGATGCTATGTGATCATCCCGATGCTTGTGGGTTCGATCCACGAGTAGTTCGTGGTGGAATTATATGGAAATCTAAGGTAGCGCCCTCTTGGGTACGAGGTCTTGTTAGGCCTATTTCTGCTAGTTGCGCATGGTTAGAAATTGTGCCTATCATGTGGGGAAATTTGTACATCTCTGCAGAGTTTGCTAATCCTATTCGAATAGCCACGTCCTTGGTAATGGGCAACCGCTGGGATGAGGTCCCAAATGATTAGACTTCCACACTATGATGATCTGGTAAGATGTATTTATGTTGAGGTAACCTATAATTAACCCGGGAACTGGTGAGGATGGTAATACCCTGCCCGGGGCCCAACCTATATTTATAATTGTTCCGCATACCACCTTTACCACTAACCACCTCCACACACAACCTTTTCACCTCCCTCCACCCCAAAGTTAGGGCTTCTTGAGTACTTTATGTACTCAATCCTCTCTATTCTATGTTTTTAGGAGTGAAGCTATAAGAAGAGCACACGAGGATGGAGCACAAGGACCGCGCAAGGATAGGGACATTTGAAAACTACACTGAAGGCGGAGCCATACGACCACATGAAGGAACTACTCGAAGACTACTATGACTAGGACACGAGAGTAGGCATAAGGCTAGGGTTGCGTCCGCACTCCAAGTTACTGTAGGAATGGAACCACGACATCATAGGATCGGCCGTAGTAGAAACTCGATGTACGTTGTAAGGCAAATGGCCCAAGCTATGTAAAGTCATATGAACCTTGTAACGTGTTTTCCCCTAGATTAATAAAAGTATGGTTTTTGATATCAATCTTGTCTCAGTTGTGCGTATCACCTACTGATCCCGGGAGTGATGCATGATGCACAGTGGACCCTAAAAATTAGGGGCCGACAGAGTGGTATCGGAGCCGTACTTGGACTGTAGGATGAACCTTAGCATGGGCGTTAGATAAGAATGATTTTCCAAAAATCTATTTTCAAATATTCCGCTCTTACCTTACTCTCTATTTCAAAAATAGCTTTTCTCTCTCTTCTTATCCCCTTCAAGATATACGAGTAGATAAGGTGACATAGGAATTAGTTCTAAAGACTTGGAGTGACTTGGACAATAGATATGCGAAATATACTAAGCGTTGCTTGCCTGTTTTCTTGCTTGTTTTAGTTACAGTCACCCCCTTTAGGACCTCCTCTCTTTTCTCACCCCATAGCATTTCGTGCTTTTCTCTCTCGCCCCTTCTTGGAGCAAAAGAAAATTATCAGAGACAATCAGGAGTCTGTTTAAAAAAAAAAAAAAAAAAAAAAACACAACAAAAAAAAAAAAAAAAAAAGAAACTCCCGACGACAAGCACTACGCGACGAAGCATCTACCAACGCCGCGCACGCCGTCGTGGCCTATCACTCTCTCCCCTTTTCTCTCTCTTTTTCTCTATCGGCGATGTCCCCTCGGCGTCACTTTGCCTGACCGTCGCCGTCGCCGTCGCGCGCCTGTCCGTCCTCGCCACCCATGACCACTTTGTCGCCACGACCATCGAACGCGACCCTGCCGTCCAACCCTGTTGCTACTCTCTTTGTTCCCGCATGATGAAGATGACCCCAAGAACCGATAATCGCGCGCACATGGCCCGACGCCTTGACCTCGCCGGCGATCGCCTATGAAAGATACCACGAGCTGCCACGTTTGCATCAACACTCAACACTAATCACCCGCCTAAACCCCCTGCTCAAGTGTTGGTCCGATTCAAGAAATCAAGAAGAAGTCACAAAAAGGTACTGTTAGTCAGAGATTTTTGAAGAAAATATCGAGAAGAAGAAGAAGTACGCCGTTAGAAACAAGGTTAAAGCCCTCAAGATGTTCTTCATCGATGATGAGTTGGTCGATTTCATCCTTACCGTCGAGATTATCATGCTGATAGGATCCCTAATCCTACTCATTCTTGTATCCCGCCCGTTGCCTTACCGAGGCCATGAGATAATTGTTGAAATGAGAAGCATGAAATGAAATTTCTAGAATAATTTTGTCGGTGCCAAGTTAATTTTTGAGATTTTGGGCTCAAATGATCAAAAAGGAAAAAGAAAAAAAAAATGTTGCAGTCAGTATTGCCATCCCAAATAGGCCCTAGTTGCCTTGTCTTTTAGGAAGCCACAGTACCCCATGAGTCATCAAAGACCGTCGCACAGTTGCCAAATCTACAACACCAGCCACAGTTATATCACCGTGTAGTGGAACCCACCTTACTCTCTTCCTTCCACCACACACCTCAAGACCGTCAAAGCGTCCCGAGGAAGACTCACCCTCGACCTTCTATAAAAAAAAAAGCCCTCCACCTTTCTTCACCATCCCACTCCAACCATCCCGTTGCTAGCCTCCCACCTCTCTCCTACATCTCAGCCACCTCTCCCACACTCCATCCACGAACCCCTACCCCCAAAACCACCATACTTCTCGCTTCCGAGCTACAAGCCACCAACAACCCCTTCCACACCCATGGAGATGAACAAAAATGTCCGGGTTAGCTGCAATTGCATCCACACCCCGGGCTTTCCCCAACTCCTCTACACCACTATGCAAAGACTAGGCATTCGAGGTCGCCCGAATATGAAGGCCGCGAGTATGATGAACACGGCTCGAGCGGCCGTGAAGTCACCGTCTACATCGACCCGAGCGAAGACTACTCCAACATTGCCGCCGAAGGATGGAGTACCACCGCCACCGGTTTTCGCTTCACCGACACCTACCAAGTTGTCGCCCGCAAAGCTCTACGCCGCCTCTGCAAGCTCTATGAAGGACCCATCAACCTCACGCCCATGAAGTTCTTCCCGCCCGAAGAGAAGAATGATCCGTTCTGGATTGCCCGCCTGGAGGCCCTGCAAGGTCAAGAAGCCGACCCCACGACGAAGCACCTGACCGACTACCTGCTTGCCCTCGACGAGCAGTACGACCGTCAAGCCACCGCATTGAGAACCCAGATCCGCCGAGCCGAAGAAGCCGAGCTCTACTCCCGGACACTCCACGTTCGGTACGCCCAAGCCCAAGCCCGCGCCGCCTCCGCAGAAAGTCGCGAGACCACCATCGCCGAGTACTTGAAGACCATCATCGACCAACACGCCGAAGAGTTGAAGCGCGCCTTCCTCATCACCAGGCCTAGGCGCAGGATGTTCGCCATGCACGGGAATGAACCCGTGATCCTCGAAGGGGAACCCATCTACCCTCCAGAAAGGAGACGGATTGACCTTGTGCTGCCACCAGCACCACCCTCGTCTAGAGACTTTGACGACGAGCCTCTTCTCCCACTCACTCAACCTCCACCAAGAGAAGGAGCAGATCCCACCACCAGCACCCTCGAAGACCCCGGAGCACACCAGAATGATGCCTCAATGTCCGACGTAGACTAGTACTCCTAGGAGGATGTACTCCTAGATAGCATCTCTCCTTTCCTCCATTGTTGTAAAATCCCCCTGTGGCAATCAAATCTGTGTGTTGGTTTGTGATTCCATGACATGCATTAGCAAGAACAAGGGTGCAACATAAAACCAAGAAGATAAATAAGGGCGCTCATAAGAATCAAGAATACACTACGGAAAAATAATCACGGCCGAGAAATAATATAATACAGTAGAAGATTTAAGGATAAATCTTCTAAGTGGGGTAGATTGGAAGCTTATAGAAGAAAGAAACACTGCTAGACAGGGCGTAATCCACTAAAGAGCAGCAAAGATGTAAGTCTCCAGATGAGAAATGGAACCCCAAAGGCACTGTGATTGTTGCCCAGAAGAAGCAGAAATGGGACTATTGGCACCACAAGACCTAGAAGAATAACGGCCCAACAAAATAATGATAACAAGTGATATACAAGAGGGCGACGAATGGCATCTCAAGATCTCCACAGCTTGGAATAAAGGGCAATATACATGAAGATGCCAGAAGACCAAGATCTTGCTGCTAAAAGAATACTAGAAGATCAAATCTTCTAAGTGGGGTAGCCCCAGAGAAGATTTAGAGTTTTCCGAAGACCAAATAATTAGACAATGATTAAAAAAATAAAAAAAAAGGGGAACAACAGTGGGACGACAAACTCTCTAGAGGACATTGCAGTAAGGCAGAGGAAACCCTTTTCTCTCTTGATCCCCCTGTCTCTAGATTTTCTCCCTCCCTCCTAGGTTTTTTCTCTTTAGTTCTGGAATCTCAGGGACGAGATTCTTCTAAGTGGGGTAGATCTGTAACACCCTGTGTTTTGCATCATTATAAAATTCACTAAAAATTTAAATTTTTTTGAATTTACAACAAAATAAAACTTGACTAATTTATTTTTGCTTGGGAAAACCTATTTTCTTAAAATAAAATGTTTTCTAAAAACCCTGCATTAAAATTCACCATATAAAGATATAGGTCGTTGGCGTCGCCTTGATGATTGCTTGTGCTCTAGGATTTATTTTGGCATCAAATAATATTTTCCTTACCATCCTCCATTTCCGTAAATCACCAAGTCCACCACATATTCGGTCCCTCTCAAATCCAATTCGAATCCACTCATGTGCGCTAGTTTATTTTCTAGAAAACTTGGGAAGATAAATCTTCTTATCATATGGGAGATGAAAAGTACATAGATACAAAGGCATGTACACATATGCGTATATATGTATATATGCGAGCATATGTGTGTATATATGTATATAAGTATATGTGCATATAAGTATATATGTGTATATATGCATACATATGTGTATATATGTATACGTATATATATGTATATGTGCAAATATGCGTATATGCGTACATGTATACCACTAGCAAGCAAGCGGCACGCACGCACGCACGCATGCACGCAAGCAAGCAAGCAAGGCAGCTAGCACGCAAGCAGCACGCACACACGCACGCAAGAAAGCAAGCAAGCAAGCAACTTGGACAGGCAGCACACCGCGTGGACAACGCGTACGCACGAACCGCCTCTCTCCGTTGTCGTCATCCATCGGTTGCTGAAGTGGCCACCACCTTGCTCTGCCTATAAAAGGACGGCAAGCTCACCATTGGGGAGGCGTCCAGGAGAGCATGAGCCGAGCTCGGAGCCGGAGCGACCGACGCCAAGGCCTGCAAGTCGAGCACTGCGCTCCTGCCTTCGTCGTGTTGAAGCCGCGCCAACCGAAGCCTGCCGGCCGCCGCCCAGCCACCTGGTCGCCGTGTCGAGGACGACGCCGTCGTAGCCGCCGCGCTCGCGAAGTCGCCCGTCGCTGCGCCCAGCTGCTGCCGCTGGAATACCACACACGTATATATATAACCCACACAAACATATATATGTGTATATATATACCACACACACCCATATATATATAACCCCCACACACATATACATATATGTATGTATATATATATATACCACCCACACCCATATATATACATGCTAGCTCATCTGCGCCTCTCGGCTGTCACCTGGCTGCCCTGCGCCGTTCCATCCCGTCACCGAGTTACCGTGGCCACTGTGCCCATTGACCTGCCCGGACGGAACCATGTCTGCGCCTTGCCGCAAAATATCTTCTTTGGAGCGCGCCTTGCCGTGCGAGGTCTGCCATTGCCGAGATATTTTCTGGCTATCACCTCACTGTGCTCCACCGTCCTACTGTGCTCCACCACCTTACCTCAACTATAAAAAGGATGGCGAGGCCACCATGGCTGGACACCGGGGGGACTAGCTCGAACACAGGAAGCGGGAGAACGAACTCGCTTATCTCCGGTCGCTTGCTCCGGGCACCGCCTATGCTCACCACCGCCTTATTGTGTGCACTCGCCAAGGCTATAAAAGCCAGCCATCGCCGAAGATATTTTCGTACGCACCAAACTACTTCGGCTATAAATAGCTGTCCATGGCCGCCAATGAGGAATCATCACGGAGCTCGAACACTGAAGCCACCACCAAACGGATGAGCACCGTGCGGAACACGTGCCTTACGTTCGTCGCGTAGGAGTCACCAAGGGCCGATCTTTGTTGTTGCCGAGTCCGCCGCCGCACCGCGGACCAAGCTAGAGCCATGGTCGGCACTGCCGCCGCCCGGCTACCGAAGGCCGACGTCGTTTGCGCTCGCCTCGCCGCCACGTGCAAGTACGACCCCGGGCTGATGAGCACCATCGACTCCGTGGTCATCGCCGCGGTCTGTGAGAACATCGTCGAGCACCCCGGCCTTGTTCCGAAGCACCGCTCACGGAGCAGCTGCCACACTCAGACTGCGACGCCACCTCAGACCTCGCCACGATCTACCACCGTCAAACGCCGTGCTCGCTCCACTGGTCATACCAGAGCAGAGGACGGAGCCGCCGGGAACTATCTCCTGCCGTGCACCACTGGGAACGAGTCGAACGAACGTCGTCTAGCAGTCTCAGGCTGGCCATGTCGCATGAGCCAACCACACTTAGCAAAGTTCGTTCGTTGAACAAACGAACGAGCGGGTTCACGTAACAATGCCATGCCAAGCACGTTTGACCGGGTAGTGCACGTTAGCAACAATATTGAGTAGAGATGCTACGTGCACTCGGGAGATGTGTGCGGGAGCACGAGCAAGTCCTCTCTCATTACGAAAAATTCCCAGAAAATTCCTAAATAAACTAGGTACACTCTAGATCCTACCTACGTAGTTCCACCCCATTCCCATTATTCCAATTTCCAGAATAAATTCTCAAGTTCATTTTTCCATATATCAACTCATGTCCAATCCTTACAAGTTCATATCTTCTTTATCCTAGCTCCGAGTACTCCCGTTCCACTTCCTAAATTCCTCTAAAATCAAGCTCTATTTATACACACCCCTTGCTCCATTATTTGGTGCCACTTAAATTCTAGTTTTGGTTGCCTTGTTTTTCTTTTATAAAATAAATAGATATACAAAAATCTTCACGTACAAGGATATTCCCCGTGTATATATAAATATATACACTTGGGAATATGCCTATGTATGGCGACCTAATCTTCCACCTTCCTCTAAACTAACCCAAGGCACATGCATATGTATGAGTGTATGTGTCGCTAACCTTGTGGACTGCAAAAGCCGATCGAGGCCATCTGTGATGACTTGGTCGGGTTCCCTCCTTTCGAGTTCACCTAGTAATAATAGGCTTATCTAGCAATCCATCCCCTCTATCTTGTTTGATTATGCTTGTGTTGTATGCCTTGCTCGTTGTTTCCTTACGGGTGCCGCGCTAGACAAGCATAGGATAAAAGACATGGAGAACTCGAAGGACCACAGAAGCACTACTACACAAGAATCAAGGAGCCAGAAGCATCAGAATCAGAACCTCGGATGTGCTCATCTTCGAATAGAGGCAAGTCCTAATTCCCACCTTCTCCATACATCACCTTTCCTTTAATTTACTTCCCTTCCCCTACCTCTACATTTTGCTAGCCGCCACCATACACCCACCATACCGAACCTTGCCAACTAATAATCTCTACATATACTACTTAAATCCTTATTCATGAATTGATATTGATTTATGAGCTTGTTTATGATAATGTGATTTATGAGAAAGTATTGGTTACCTTGATCAAATATGAGAATAATGAATTTGAGGATAATAACTATGAAACTTAAGTTGGTAAAATTGGACTAACCTTGACATGGGGCGAGTGAGGGTAATTCATGTGGTATGGATTACCTTGGCGGGTTCGCTGGTGAGGGTTCCTGTTGGGAGATACTCGCCTCGGTCACATAAGGACCGGTTCATTGGCCATCTCACCTAGCCGAAATTTCGTACAGCCACATGTCTATATGGGTAGACTTGATCTCACACCCGTTAGATAGAAGTATAATTTCCGCTAGGAGGCCGGAGTGGCAACGGACTAACGAGGAGAGGACACGGCTGCTTTGTGATCTACCGTGGTCGATCGGCATGGTTACTATGTGATCTTCCATGAAAAACTTATTGTTGTGCCGTGTGCGAGCACCCTTTTTATTTAATTTGGATGCTATGTGATCATCCAACCACTTGATATTTTAGGATGCTATGTGATCATCCTGATGCTTGTGGGTTCTGATCCCTGAGTAGTTCGTGGTGGAATTATATGGAAATCTAAGGTAGCGCCCTCTTGGGTACGAGGTCTCGTTAGGCCTATTTACTCGCTAGTTGCGCATGGTTAGAAATTGTGCCTATCATGTGGGGAAATTTGTACATCTCTGCGAGTTTGCTAATCCTATTCGAATAGCCACGTCCTTGGTAATGGGCAACGGCGGGATGAGGTCCCAAATGATTAGACTTCCACACTATGATGATCTGGTAAGATGTATTTATGTTGAGGTAACCTATAATTAACCCGGGAACTGGTGAGGATGGTAATACCCTGCCAGGGCCCAACCTATATTTATAATTGTTCCGCATACCACCTTTACCACTAACCACCTCCACACACAACCTTTTCACCTCCCTCCACCCCAAAGTTAGGGCTTGCTGAGTACTTTATGTACTCAATCCTCTCTATTCTATGTTTTTAGGAGTGAAGCTATAAGAAGAGCACACGAGGATGGAGCACAAGGACTGCGCAAGGATAGGGACATTTGAAAACTACACGAAGGCGGAGCCATACGACCACATGAAGGAACTACTCGAAGACTACTATGACTAGGACACGAGTAGGCATAAGGCTAGGGTTGCGTCCGCACTCCAAGTTACACAGTAGGAATGGAACCACGACATCATAGGATCGCTTTGTAGTAGAAACTCGATGTACGTTGTAAGGCAAATGGCCCAAGCTATGTAAAGTCATATGAACCTTGTAACGTGTTTTCCCCTAGATTAATAAAAGTATGGTTTTTGATATCAATCTTGTCTCAGTTGTGCGTATCACCTACTGATCCCGGGAGTGATGCATGATGCACAGTGGACCCTAAAAATTAGGGGCCGACAGACACAACCCCCTATAGCGCCTCTACCCTAGGATTATCGCTATAGCACCCTCGTGCACCCTGGCTCAATAGTAGCCTCATACTTTCATCAGAGTGGCATAGGGGAAGTTCATGGCTCCACCACTGGGTATCATAACCCTCCCACTTGTGCACCACCTAGCACCAGACACCTAGTCATCCTTCAGCACGATAACCCTGTTGCAAAAAGTTTCATCCTTCCCCGCCTTGCCTAAGGCGCTTCCAATCGTCTGGGGTTATTTAATTTGTTCACTTGTTGTGGGCTGAGTGAGAGGGTTGTCACCCCACAAGCAACCGAGCATGTAAGCTTCTCAATGACTTTGGTCGATTGTGCATAAAGAGCCCTTGAATGCTTCAATATATTTGAGTGGCCAAGCATAGGGGTGGGCTTTGAGGGAAATTTTGAAAAACGTGATAGAAAGGTGGCAACTAATCTTACCTTTTATTGGATGAAAACAAAAGGGTACATGACAGATTGAAGCAACATAGGTTGCTTATTAGTTTTCCAGTGCTGCAGCTCAGACCATCATCTGGGTTCCATGGCTTACATGGCGGGCACTATGTCGTTGTTATCCTACATGTAGCCTTCCTATTGAGGCGCAATTAGGTCTGCCAAGTTAGATCCTTGCGAATGCTATAACAGAGGGCTCGACCAGGCATGCATTGCTCGTGGTAGCACTTGGGATCTTGCTCGAACCTACCTGGACGCAGGTGATGTTGTTGTCTTCGTCCTCCTCATGTTTGGGGCCTTATCCAATGCCTCCCAACCAACATCAGCATGGTCGGCGGAGTCGATGGTCATGCCCCCATGGGCCACACACGTACTCGCAGAAGTAGGAAGCTGGTACCAATAGATATGACCCTTTTCAAGCCAGTCATCCTAAGCTTAGGGTAGGTGTAGTTAGGGATAACCATAAAATTAGCATAACATGGCCATCTGAGCAAACTAATAATGATAATTTGCTTATTATGCACATTCATCAAGAACTCAAACCACAATTACGGTTGAACTCTACCGAACATAGAAAGCACAATTATGGTTGAATCCTAGCGAATATAAAAGGAAAAAAAAAGATTTAAGATGTAACCACACACTACCTTATTTATAAGGATGGCCAAGAGGCATCGCATTAGAGACTAGACCTACTGTCAATGGTTATAGCCTACTATGGTAACAATGGAAAAGGATGACATATGTACATAGTACCCTTAAAAGTAGTGTTGCTCTATTTGTAGAAATTTTGTGTACAAAAAAATGGACATATGGAAAAAATGAAACTGAGATACAGTACATTACTAAAAATAATGCCACTTTGTTGAAGCGGCACTAGATTAATTGAAAAGCACTGGTGATATCTTTAACTTCCATGGCATTTATGCACAGATGTAAGAACCTAGGCTTCTATGTCAAGGGCGTCGGACCCTTGGGTAGCTGGACCTCAGCTACGTAGTTCGTAGCCGCAATCCGTCTTCTCCGGCGAGGTTTTCCCCTCCGCCACAGGCTTAGTTGTTTCAGAGAGAGGGATTAGATGGGTAAGATCTTTGTTGCCTTCAATGGTCTAAGTATAAATATATATATATAGGCCTTTCGGCACTTACCAATGAACGAAGCTAATTGCTCTTGATTCAAACAAATGGACGAGAGCCAGGTGTAGCCTATTAGCTGATGCACACTAGGGGTACGTACTAGCTTGTTGGGGAGTCATACGTGGCCCATATTGTCAAGATGCCAAGCTAGGTTTTTGTACTCAGTTCTCAAGCACAATCATTCAGTTCATACATTAACACAATACAAGCCGTCAAGGAACAGTGACATCTCGCCAGTTGGCACAATATATACTGATGCTGAAAACCATCATAGTCCTAAATGACCCTTATTCTCCATAAACTATTAAACTCATATTCCATAGTGCTTACTATGGAAATTGGGAAAACAATATTTAGCACTGGAGTAGCCCGCCCTCGATGTTTGGTCACGCTACGCCACTCATAGAACATTCCCCCTAAAATAGCATTACTATTTTCATAGAACTTGCTTGTGTTTTCATGGACAGGTTAAGAAAAATTCAAGTCTTCACCATGAACAATATTGGAGATCGAACTCTAAAAAAAATATTGGAGATGCAGTTTATTTAAATCATGCCATTTCGTGGAAGTTATGTCACATTGAAACCACTGAATGTGTATCTATGTCCTTCAATACAAGGAATTATGCACAAGTTAATCCAAACTACTTAGAGCACTAGGAGTAGGAGGTGATATTAAAATTACGACCTCACAGAAGCATAAAAGACGATTGCCTGGAGAGGAAATAGGAATCCTGAAACTAGAATTGATACAAGAACTCGAAGCAGAGAATGTTAGGCCTTAGGGCAACGGGCCAACAGATCGACAAACAATAGACGAAGAAAGCACAGAAATCAGGAACCGTATGTGAAGAATCTAAAGAGTTTAGCAACGTATAGTCGTATACTCCCGTACTAGGAGGAGGAGGATTGAGGAACGCAGATTAAGGTTGGAGGCAAAGTAAGGCATCAGCAACGGATCGCACTGAAACGTGAAAACGGCAATCGAAGCCACAAACAATTCGAAAACGATAGAGGAGGGAGGGATCGATCGAGGAACTCACTGTGACGGGGCGATCAATGGCGCGGGGTGCGGCGATGAGCTCACCTCCTGAAGCGGCTCCCACGCGAGCAGTATCGCCGGAGCAGTCGAAGCACCTCCAGGTCGCGGCGTCCTCGGAGCGCGCAGGGGGCTTCCTCCAATTCCGAGAGCCAGGGGGAGCACGTCGACTTCGGATGCTGAAATCCTGCCGCCCGGCCACAGCCCGCAGGCCGTGCAGACGCCATCGCTGTTCGCTGTCGCAGGGTGCGAAGAGGCGGCGGCGGCCGGGGCTAGGAATTGGGGAGGGGTTTGGGGAGGAATGTGACGAAAGCGGAATGAGGAAAAGGGTTTCGCTTCCTTCAAATTTTCGGGGTAGTTTTTCTTCTTCTAATTTTCATTCTTTTCTTTTTGGCCCACGCAAAACCGTTGATGTCAGTGGCTAAGGACCTAAGGTTGAGTGACGACGGCGCAAACCATGTCAACACTCAACAGTACAAATACAAAGGTTAAATCCTGTCTAAGATTACGTTCTATAAAACACACGCATTGGTGGCCACGAGCTTCGAAGGAGGAAATCAGCAAAGAGAGACTAGGAGATAGAAAGACTAGGATGGATCGCTAATAGTAAAAATTGCAAGAAAAGTGTATCAAGATGCGTGTTGTGCTAACATTATATGCATGCTATAATATATAGTCAGTTTTTCTCCTCCTCGCAAGTGTAACGAAATCCCACCCGCAGTCTCTCTACACCACACACACCAGCACCCTTAATCAACATGTGCGCCCCAAACTGTAGGAACGCAAGGTTTTCATTTCTTTTCAGTCTGCTTCTTCTTCTTCTTCTTGTTAAAAAACCACTCTAGCCCACGCCCCTGTCCTCCGTCACCCGTTGCCCAACCCCGGCGCTTCTTCCCAACCCTTCCCTCATTGGAATCGGAGGATTCACCACCACTGCCCATGCTCCACCGTTGGCCATGTCCACTGCCGTCGACTAATCGCTGACCACACTGCCCACCAACCACCCCCACTAGTAGGTCTCCGCCCTACTCTGATCTCACTTGAAGGAGGAAGATGCTAACTCCTTGCCCCCAACCACCGACTCCACCCTCAAATGTCCTCCACTGCACACTCAGCGTCCCCTTACCGCTTCATTCAACGGTAGTAGAACCGCCCCGTACCCCTCCATCTAAGCCTGGAGAATACTACAGTTTCCACTGCCGACGCGAACCATGACTTGTACAACTGCCGCCAAGAAGACGGCGCTTGCTAGTTTCAATCACACATCGACGCATGCTCGCGCATTGGCAATGTCTGGATCGGATATTTCTTGTTAGGCCAATTTTGTTGTTTCATTCCACATCTAGTCGTGCACCTAGAACATCATTAAGTTATAGGTAAAATCTAATCTATACATCTTATATAAATAAACCCCACTATAGAATTCTCTCAACATGCAAGCTATCCACATAAGCAATCCATTAAGCTTGCAATTATAGCCAACTAGCACATGTAATTATGATAGCTACCTCTTCACCCACTAACATGCATTTAGTTGTTCACATCCCATTTAAGATTATTTTGATTTTATAACTATAAATATAAATAGTTTATTTTTAAAATTAACTGGAATCCCCGCAACAACGCGCGGGTATTCTCCTAGTTGTACTTAGAAAAATGGTGCATTTTAATGATTTACTTTCTCTTCAAAGAATTCTCTAGCCACTCAGGATTTCTATTGTTCTCTATGACTATTTAATTTGTAATTAATTCTCTTTAACTAACTGGAAAAAAAAGGCGATCCATATTTGTTGCTGCTACGCGAAAGCCAAGCAAGCTAACTACAAACTGACCTATGAATTCGGTGAGCTAGCACACTTCGCCACTAGCCTTCTTGGCTTCAACCTTCAACATATGCAAAATGGATTGCAACCAAACTAGCCAGAGTATGCTGATATTCCCAGCCTTTGAGAAACAATGGATTGCGACAATGAAATTCAATTACAAGAAAGCAATTGTATAATAACAAGTAGTTTCCAAATATGTACATCATTAGTTACATAATTTCAATGTTTATTACAACAATGACCCAGCCTTTATATTACAAGAGAGGAGAATGAGAAATACTTCTTCAATCTAGAACTTCAATGTTTATTTATATGATTACATAACTCAACACGTAACAAATAGTTCCAAATATGTACATCAATAGTTACATGCTTTCTCTCAACAATAATCTCTAGACTGTGTATTTTCTGTCCGAGCAAATGTTTTCAGTCTACAAAGAATGTAACTAAATCCTATGCAAGTATTCATCTGGAAAATGGATTTCAAATTCCAAACTCAGCAGTAAAATCCATGCAGCTAGCTAAGCATATGAGAGAAACCACCATCACACTGAAACGGTATATATAACCTCCCAAAAGGAACTAGCCAGTAGCTTATAAATGTATATCAAATCCAATCACGTGAAAAGTGTGACAACATCTCTTGTGTATCCCCTAACTATCAGCATACGTGGTACGTTCACGACAAGCATATCCATATATTCCATGTAGCAGTAGGCCGGGTGGTTCAGAGGAGGTGGTGGGAGGCTCACCAGCACCACAGCTGCCATCATGGAGTACTTGACGATAGTTGTATTCAGCTTCAGCATCGTATAGAGGAACTTCTCAACCTTCTCTTCATTCACCACGACTTGCCTGCCATCCTCCATCAGTGGCCGCCCTTCTCTTTGTGCACTCTCCTTCATCTGAGAGAGGTATGCTCTGATTCTCTCCTGGGCGCTTGCGTATTCTTCTTGGGGATCCTTCTTAGCATTAGGGCTGACCTCAGAATGTGCTTCCATTGACTTCATGGTCACTACAATAACCTCAGCTTGCATCCGGAGATCATATAGATACTTTTTGACATCAGCCTTTAGCACCTCGGCTTCTGTGCCCTCTTCTGCTATGCAGAATACCTGAATTCTACAGCTTTCAAAACCATCTCTGGCGAGTAGGAGCTGAGACAACAGAAGCATTAGTCCTCCATCTCTCACAATCCAATATAGGTCAATGGTCCCATACAGTCTCTGGAACTCATTAGGCCACTCCTCAAGTCCTTTCACAATAACAATAGCCTTGTTGGCAATAATGCAGTCATTTATGATGCTGATAAATGATGATGGTATCTGTGTTAGATTCTGGCGACGCCATATCTCAGGATAACGCATAACAACAATATTTGGCTTCAAGTTGCCGAGGCCCATTATCTGAACAATGCTGCGGAAACCATCAGATATTGAGGGAGCAACAATAATCTCAGCGACACCCTCACAATGCTTGTAGTCAATATAGGCACTAAGTTGACGATAAGCTGTATTTGCTTCCTCAGCTGATTCATGGTAGTCACCATCAATGATTGAGACAAAAATCGACATACCACGGCCCTTTTTCTTCATGCAATTTGCAAAATCTGCAAGTTTTGGATGGCACGGGACATTTTCTGGAAGTTTACCCCAAGGGCGGCAAAATATAAGAGGAATGGGGTACCAATTTTTTGGATGTACATTATTTGCTGCATGGAAATAATGACAGTTATATAACATGGAGCTTATAGTTCAGCTAAATAATTTTTATTTTCCATGCAAAAAATATTCTACCTCCCAGCGATCGGAGGCTTCGCAGAGCCAGTTGAAAGTATGCACTTTTAAAACCATCTCCCCAGTCACCAGCCTTTCCTTTTAAGCTGACATAGTAGTAGATAAGGCTTGCGAGGGCAAGGGAGACCACGGTAAAAGTCCATGAGATCATAAACATGATAACTGTATGTTTAGGGGAAAATTATCTGTCATTAAACTCAAAATATTCAAAATATGTTGTACAACTGATCAAGGATATAATTACTGACATATAATCTTTGGAAAAAAACAGATAAACAGTTCCATGAATATATAAACCTTTGGGGAAAAAAGATAAACAGTTCCATGAACATAAGTTTCAAATTTTGTACACTTGTTTTCTGATTCAGTATTCAATTTCCACAGGCTTCTAAAGATGTTATTGCACTATTATTTACATATTATAACATGTAGACATATATTTTTGCTTAAATATGGTCACAAACAAAAATTATAGGAATGAAGAAGCATACCAATACATTGAGATGCACCGATCAGTGAAAGGACCCAGTGGTGTATCTTCCAGCGAGGGCGCCAGCTAGGGGCATCAAGGAGATCCAGCAGAAAGCTTGACAAATTAACACCAGCATAACACAAAAGGAAAAACATAGTGATAGTAGGTGTAATCAGATCCAGGTTCCCGATCACGACACAAGCAATACATATGAAGCTTGTAAACAGAGTTGCCACATGAGGCTCGGACCCTTCGTATGCCTTAAAACAATTAAGAATGGGAAGGATGTCATCATTCGCTATTGCTGCAAGTAACCTTGGAGCCCCGGTCAAGCTCTGTAGTGCTGCACCCAAAGTGGACAAAATAATTCCAATATAAATTACTGCTGGACCAGGCCAAGCAATTGTTGCAGCAAGAAGCCTGCATATAATAGGCATGTTTAGGAGCTCACTACACAAGACAAAAAGTAGCTAGTCTGAAAAAACAACAAAATGTACATTATGAAATTGGAGAATTCAAGCTTCCAACATTCAAATTGTTTGTTCATATTATAGTATATTAGATCACTCACCCTACAGAGTATGAGTAACTACCAGTTACATTCAAATTCAGTGGTTCAGACTTCAGACATAAACTGCTGCTGCTTTTCTGAATTAATTTTTTCCCTTAAATTCCAAAGGCAAGAAAATGGCACTCATTGAAGATTTCAGCATATTCCAGTTCTCATATGTAGTACTTCACATGACAACAACAGACAAAAAGGTGCAGCAACAATATTGCTAGCTAAATCCCAATAACCACCAGAGTTTGTCAGCACTCCAGCAATCTCAGCAAAAATGGAAACGAAAAGGATAGATTCTTAATACCCTAATAAGCCATTTATGCAAGTTGAAAGGTTTAGGTTCCATGCACCAAGTGCAGTAGGATAGCAAGAGTGCTTGACAAAGAATGTAAATCATCCACCACTCCCACTTGATGTCACAGATCCAGTGAGCTAAACAATTGAAGGTATTTACCACTAGGAAACATACTATCAACAGTTATTAGAATGCAAGATGAGGAATATGGAACCTGTCAGTTAGAAGCTCTTCTCTTGTAGCCAAGGCTCCAAAAAGAAACACAGATAGCAGATACATCAGAGTAGTTGAAAGCGTAGCACTTAATGTCCCAACGGGTATTGAACGTTGTGTGTCTTTCAGTGAAGCAGACCGGTTTGAACCAGCCATTATTCCGGTAACTGCTGGGAAAAAGAGTCCTAACAATGCACTGAAAGAAAAATAGAAAACATTCAGTTGGTGTGCATTGATTATAAATTAATAAGTATGAATAAGTGACACTATTATGTCACTAATGGAAGGTTTCAAAAGGTAAGTGCCAGAAGCAGAGAAGGTCCTACTTAAAATCCCAATATATCGACCCATTTGGATCAGGAACCCCAGCATCGTTTGTAGGTTGGTACTCTGAACTCCAGTTCTCCGCAAGTGTAACAATACTCAACCCAGTGATTCCCTCTAGGTCAGAAATACATCAATAAATTAAAAGTTCAATGCAAAAAGAGTACAAAACAAAATAATAATCAAAGGACTTCTTACTTGAAGCACCAGGCTCTGGTGCAATGGAGACGCCAATATAAATGCATAGTATTGAGAAGAGGACTGGTACTAAGAAAGCAGGTGCAACCTTGTTGATAATTTTGACACCGCCAAATACAATAAAACAGAGTAATATGGTCACGATGACACCATAGATCTGGAGGTCATGCAGACTAGGTGTTGATATAGTTGTTGTACCATTTCCTAATGTGTTGTTGACCACTGTTACAGTCTCTGCTTTTTAATAAAATTTTCTACAAGTTAATTTATAAATAAATAATATTACATAAACAGAACTGAATGAAGAACATGACCATTGCAAAAGTAAGCTTTACACAAATTCAGTATTTCAAAAAAAAAAAGGTTCCCTTGATTAATGATTTTATTTGAACTTTTTTTGTACTTCATACAAATGTAACAGATAATCTCCTAGACATTTCCTTAACAAAGGTTCCCTGTGTCGTGACTGCTGTTTCTGACTTTTGAGTCAATGTGGCACAACTGGCCTACTAAGGTGCTGTGTCTGAGAGGGAGGACACCGATATACGCCAAACAAGAGAGCAGAGGAGATAGGATGTAGTTTCTGGTGACTTCATGGGCCTGGTAGAAGGCTGATTGGACTTTTGGACCAATTTACAACATACTATACCATTATATTTTGTAGAAAAAAACATGGTTACTTTTTTAATGGAATACACCTAGATCCACCCATGGCTGGTCATTACAATAGTGTGACCGTCTGACTTGGAGACCAAAAAGAATGAAAAATTACATCAGGATCCATTGACCCTTTCTGCCACAATTGCAACCATTCAACAAATAGTGCCAAAGAAGATACCATAGTTCCACCAAACAAGTACAACGAACTTGCAATCAAATCTCAATTTAATTGTTGCTCCTAGAACCAAGGGTAAATACACTTTTTCATTAAAATTAGTAGTAGCTATTTTTATGGGAACATACACATAAAGTGCAAATATACAGCCATAAATTGTATGCCTAACATGTTAGCATTTCATGTATCTTTCACAACACTGGACATAGAAAGGTAGAACTGAATTTCATGGTATTGTCTTTCTAGATATACAGATTGATCATAGACACATAACACATTCATAAGAAAACCAAGAGAACACTTGCTCGAGTACCTTGAAAGAACCCAGCTGATGGAATAGCATCTAGAAATGTTTCTACAGCTCCTAATACATACCTAAAATAAGGGATCACAAATAAGAATATTAGGTCATAATATCTCCACGGGAGAAGGCTCACAAATAGAAAAATAATACTAATGTATCCATGCACTCCACTCAAAAAAGAATGGAATTATATGCTCAAGATTGCTATATCTGAAACTTTTGATAAAGCTCACTTTGCAAGAAGCAAGATTCATTTTTCACCATGTAATATTATAGTTATTTCCTCCTTTAGTTCTAAATTGATAATTATTAATAAGCATGTTTTAAAATTCTGAATAACATATGCCAACATGAGGGTTTCAGACTCAACCACAATATTGCCAAAGATCAAGGATGACACTAAGATTTTAGCAAGTCATGTCACAAAATAATATAATTAAGGATTGAAAGTGCATCTAAGCCCCCAATGGGGTTCATTGTAAGATGACAAAACATGTAAAGGGCTAATTTGATTTGTTGAGCTTTAATTAGCATTTTCGGGAACCTAACTCAGAAGATCAGGTCACCATATGTGCAAGAAAACAAACAATTCAATCCTAGTAATCTGATGTTGAGTTTACGTGTTAGTGAGTTGTGGAAATCCCTAAGTGGATTTTTAATGGATTAAATGACATCACAATTAGTGGACTAACATAATTAATGAGATCGCATATGCAAGTACTTATTACTAGGTTGATTCTTGTGTTGGACTCAATTGACATGCGAGATGAGAATTGAGTCCGAAAACTGATTGACAAAATGAAAAATTTGAAAAGCATGTGGAAATAACAAAAGAGGCATGCTCTTGATGAATATCAATTAGTAAACATGAGGCTTTTCATCTTATGAGGATATTGAAAATGTGACTTCAAATTGATCAAGGATTGATATCGATGTTTGATTGATATTCAAGTGAGGATCCTACTTGTTGAAGAAATGGAATTCATCGGTTGAGTGCTTAATGTCAATTCATGAAATGGTGTGTGATTTGAGGATGAAGTTAGTCAGAAAAATAGCTTTGAGACACTAAGTGAAGGTGAAGGGCAAGTGATAGCTTTGTGGCCAAGGTACGGTGCCTAACATGAAGAAGCGAGTACTTGCATTGAGCTAATAGACTAATCGAGCTATGAGGGCTCAAGTTATATGCAAAATGAAATCATTGTTAAATCATATGAATAAGTGGTTGTTGACCTTTGGTAAGTGACATTTTTAACCATCAACTAAACATGAGAAAAGACCTAAAAGCAATTACCAACACAAATATAGGGGGTACGATGACAGAATTCCATGATTTTTGGTGAGGACAGACATGTCAGGTTTATGAAGAGATAAAGAGGTCACATGTAAAGAAGAAGGTTCTAGAGGACTCAACATGGCTCAAGACCAAAGGTGGGGGGCCACCTGTCATTAGGATAGGCCAGCCCCACCTATAGGTCGGCCGGCCTGGCGAGGCCAATAGTCAGGCTCCCATTGCTACATCGATTCTCCACCGCCTTTAAGGTTCCAGCTCAATCATTAACCGAGGTTGATTTGATCCAAGCGCTACAATTCATCGCCCTAGGCTATATAAGCAAGGCCCTCTCCCCTAGCTCCAGGAATCAAAAAAGTCATTCATGTCATTTGATCAAGCCATTAGAGCCAGAAACCCTCATATTTCTAAAGCTCCATAGTTTAGAAGTCTAGCTACATATGTTGAATTAGAAGGAGCCAAGCATCGGCTTGGTTTTCGGATCTGTCAAAATCTTCCCTCAGTAAACCCTTGTGACCTCTCCTATTTTGTATCTACATATGTACTTTATTCTAACAGCAACATTGGATATAACTTTGCTCTATTTGATTTGGGCAACGTATGCTATAGAAACCAGCCTCATGTGCAAACTATGAAAACTCTAATCAAGACCACATAAATCTAATCCGATGGCTAGAGTGTGGTGGGTTATTTTGGCACTTAAACCGCCCCCCCCCCCCCCCCCCCCACTCATCACATCCTAAAGGTGGATTATTTTTAGCACTTAAACCCACCACACTCTAGCCATTGGATTAGATAGTGAGCTTTGAGTTGTGTGAGCATGAGTGAGAACTTGGGAGCCGATTCTAAGCTTTGAGCACACTTGTGGCTGTGTCAAGCAAGCATTGAAGCATTTGTTACTATTGATGTAAGAGCAACTCCAACAGTTTGCTAAAAGCACTTGGCATCCTAGGATTTTTGCCAAAACCACAAAATTAAGCCTCCAACAAGTTGGCAAAACCGCTTGGCATTTCGTGAGCTTGGCAAAATTCTCCCTTCACTTGTCAAATATGCCAAGTGCTCCATCACTTGGCATCACGTGTATCCAATTTGCCAACTAGTTTTGCCAACTTGTTGGAGGCTTAATTTTGTAATTTTGGCAAAAATGCTAGGATGCCAAGTTCTTTTGCCAAGCCCAAATAGCAAACTGTTGGAGAAGACTTCTTTTTTCATTTGGCATTTGGTGTTGAGACTTGGCAAAACTATAGATTTGCCAAGTGAGTTTTAGCAAACTGTTGGAGTTGCTCTAACACCCTACTTTTTAAAACTAGTAATTTACTAGGAATATAAAATTATGATAGCAACTTATTTAAAAAAACACGGCAAGAACAATGATCATATATCCCAACAATTATTAAGTGAACAACAATAAAAGATACACTAATTAAAGATCTAATCCATGGATTACACCACATAATTATAAAGTCTCAACAACGTAATTTATTTAACTTTGACAATACTTAACAACATGAGTATTTATTCTGGTGGTGAAGAAGTGACGTGCATGCATCTAAACCCCAAGCCCATCATGCTTGACAATTATAATTAAACAGCATTGGCCACACCCCTACGTTACTTGCTCAGTTTATCTCACCTACGTTACTTGCTGAGTTTGTCTCACCCCTTTAATTCTTTACAGGTGTTAAATTATAATTGTCAAGCATGATGGGCTTGGGGTTTAGATGCATGCACGTCACTTCTTCACCACCAGAATAAATACTCATGTTGTTAAGTATTGTCAAAGTTAAACAAATTACGTTGTTGAGACTTTATAATTATGTGGTGTAATCCATGGATTAGATCTTTAATTAGTGTATCTTTTATTGTTGTTCACTTAATAATTCTTGGGATATATGATCATTGTTCTTGCTGCGTTTTTCTAAATAAGTTGCTATCAAAATTTTATATTCCTAGTAAATTACTAGTTTTAAAAAGTAGGGTGTTACAATTGAAGCTTGATTCCTAGATGGCATCGTCTTCATAGTTATAGTTATCAATCCATCTAGGAGTAGCTTGTACTCCCTAGGAGTGGCTTCTACTTTGCCAGTAGTGTCTTCTTTGGACTATGCCATTTCTTGTCTTGCTACACTAGTACATATTTCCACTTCTACGATGATTTTTCTCATGATGAATCCAAATTGGTCATAGAAAAGTCACTTCGATTTTGAATTTTTTGGAACACCATGATGATTTTTGTTTCTATGACAAACAAATATTACCAAAAAAAAAAAATGTCATAGAAATGCACTGGTTTCATCATAGAATTGCTCATGCCACTGTTCACCACTCCTTTGTGATGATCTTCTATAGAACTATGACGAATAGGACTTACATTGAACTAATTACGCTTCTGTGATGAATATTTTCAAGTTGTGATGAGCTGCACTTCATGATAATGCAAGTTTATTTCTTTATCTTGATCACTTGGTCGCAAAACCAAGTGATCAATAAGTTACTGTGTTCCTACAAAGTTTTGTAAAAAAGTTGTAGATCCACTAATTTAATCTATACCCATCTAGGTGATCATTAACAAATCAGGATCCTTTCAATAATATACACCCAAATATGATTATTGATTTAGAGGGGTTAGGCCCTAAGGATCACATATTATTTCTCTAACACTCATGCACGACGAGAAAAGAAACACATGGACTTACATAGCTCCAGCAACTGCATTTCCAAGGAAGAAGCACAACCCAATACTAATCCCAACTTCTGGACCAAGTGCTCGACCAATTAGATAGTAAGGGCCACCACCCTGAGAATAAAACACAATATATCTCACTTTATAGGTGTTGAAATTTTTAGACCATCCATTCACATACAATAAACTGTAAACTAATTTATTTATTTTCAAACAAGTGGGTGATCGACTAAGAAAATACTGAGAGGATACGGAAGGAATACAATTCTAGTACATTATTAGGTTTTTTTCTTCTAGTTTTGATATTTTCATTAAATATTTTACTATTTGTTAGATTTTAGGTTTTAACCTCACTGTCTCACATATTTCACGAACATAGAACAACTCATTGATTTGTAGATGTGAATTGTACACCCTACTTCGAGAAACTTCACACCAGTTAAAAAATGTGGATGCACTCTACTCATATTCAGCATACCTTCATTGCTCCATTTGTAGCAATTGCACTTAATGACAATCCAGTTAAAAATGTGCATGCACCGCAGAATGCGACTAAAACAAGTGACTGCCATATGCCTCCCATACCTACAATCCTAAAGTAAATAGAGATAAATTGTCAATTCTTGAATACTGGAATATATTATTAGTTTGTCCATAAGAAATAGACAATGCCATGAATCCCAAATTTCAAAATGCCAAATCTTCTTGACACTAAACCAGAATAATACTTCGAGGCACTAATTTTAAACTGTTGTCACTATATTGACTTGGTATATGATTACAACCTTACCATTCTAGGTTTTGTTTAACTATAAAATAGATCGTTGCTACTGACGAAACAGATAGCAAAATGCAGCATGTGAAGGCTCTTTGCCAAAAATAGATAGTTATATTTTCCATGATACTTGATGACATATGAAAATATGTATACAGTAATGACAGCTGGTGTACTTAAGCTGGAAAACTATCTAGAAATTAATGCAACACATTCACAACAAAAAACGACAGTAGAAATGTACCAAGTAAAACGGATATAATATATTATTCCCAAGATGTTCTGTAGACATGGAATAAATACACCCATCAAGGTGCCTTGTTTAGGCTCAGTTTCCTACACACCAAATAAAATAAACATAATTAATTATCAACAGAGTAATTTTTATGAAGAGTTAAGTGCTGCATGGACCAAAAAAAAAAAACTTAGGGAATCCAATGGTTATTTCAACATCCTCACTGTCCCTAGGGCTAGATGGTGCCTCAGCTTGTTCTC
This sequence comes from Themeda triandra, assembly GCA_018135685.1. Classification (NCBI taxonomy): domain Eukaryota; kingdom Viridiplantae; phylum Streptophyta; class Magnoliopsida; order Poales; family Poaceae; genus Themeda; species Themeda triandra. Next base: position 37,852 of record JAENPR010001993.1, on the reverse strand, counting down.
CTGCCATACTGTTCATAATCAATTAGACAAATGGCATGTTCCTTTTCATTTGTAGAGTTAAATAAATGTCCTTTGGTTTCTAGGCATTTCCTTAAATATCAAGTGGTTAACAAAAGAAAACACAAAGTGCTAGCAAAAACACCCTAATATCTAAATGTGGTAAAAATAGTAGAACAAGTGGTCATACCTCTGCTTGAGTCCCAGAATATTGACTAGAGAGTCAAAACCAAAGAGCTCGAGCTTTGAATCACTTCGAGATACTTTCGGTACAGCATGACCATTTGAAGAAGCCATTTGTGTTCTTGGGTCCATACTTTGATTAGCACTAGGATTCATGGCCTATCATAAAAAGAATTATAAGCATGTAAGTTCTCGCACATTTCACACCAAAATTGAATAGTTTTCTTAAGGATGTGGTGGTTGATTTGGTTTGTCTAAGCATTAGTTATATTGGACATATAGGGATAGCGTAATTGAGATGTTTTCCAAAGTGAGTTCAGCAAGCTATTTCGAAGTTGAATATATCCATGTTGCTACGGTAGATATTGGAGATATAAGCTAGCTAAGGTAACACACATAAGTGCTTCGTACCACACAAGTTTTACTGGGGCCTTGGTGTATATAAATCAATGACACTAGTTTCAACCCATTTGCCCAATGTGGTTGAGATAGCAGCCAGAGCTGTAAGCTTTTTAGTAATCTTGTTATTACCATGGTGGATAGGTCATTAATTGAGACATTGATTTAGGACCAGCTTTATAGAGGCAGATCAGTGTCTGATTCTTCCTAGCATATAGCCTGATGAATTGCAGGTGCAGAGAGTAACAGTCATATCATAGGCTTAGATGAAAATTTTAACGAGTCTTATCACAATGTCACCTCTGAGCAATGCCTTTCCAGATCTGATGGGGATCGAGAGCAAGGAGGAGAGGACGATGCTCACGTCGATCGGCTTTGCCCTGGCCGACGGCTGCGTGGACGAGGAGTGGACGGAGGTGCGAGGTAGGCGGCCGGACTCGTCTCACTCTGCAGCAGCGTCGGTCGGAGGCGGCCGCGGGGGATGACGATCTTTACGGAAGCGGAGGAGCCGGTTTGCCGCGCCGTCACCTCTCCAGGGGCACCGGTCAGGGAACGGATGAGTAGATTTACGTGTGGTGGGGCCCTGCGTGTCCTGGCCGGAGGAGCCGGGCGGCGGCCGGCCGGCAAGCAGGTCCTAGCAATTCCGTCGCTGCGGGAGAACGCGAAGGGAAGGAAACGCACAAATGGCATGCAAAGTTTGTTTTTAACCGGTGGCAATTATGGTCATTGTTTTGCTAACTCAAAATCAGCCGCACAAAGCTCCTCTCCACCCGAACCAAAATCTATGCCGAAAAAACCTCATCTCCACTCACTTCTCACTTACTAACAGTTAGTCACGTTATTTGTACTTTTGTAGGTATGAATGTTTTTATTTTCTCACGTATAAGAGCATCTTCACTAGATCTCTTATTTTATTTAGCATCTTCACTAGATCTCTTATTTTATTTTCCTTTAAATCTACTATAGAGGATTCGAAAAACATGATTTGTGATTTTAGTGGAGTATTGTTAGAATCTACTATAAGAGCATCTTCACTAGATCTCTGCCTTTTGTTTTTCTTTTCCTTTGTTTAGGTGCGACCCTCTAGGGAAATCATTTATCTCCTCCCTTTCCTCTTTTCCTCGAACAGTGCTTTCTCTTTTATCCTCCAGCAGCACCAAGTGGCGCATCAGTGACAACCATTCCCAACCACATTACTGGATTCACCTTCTTTGCTGAGTGTATGAGGCACTCGGCAAAGCCACATTTAGACTCGCCAAAGGGCTTTGCCAAGTGCCGCACTCAGCAAAGAACACACCGTAAAAAATTGATCGACAAAGCCGCCTTTGCCGAGTGCCATTTGTCATACACTCAGCATAGGATTTGTCGATTGCCATGTCAAGCGGCACTAGGCAAAGAAAAGGCGTTGTCATGGAGTTGGAGCCGGTGACGACAGCTTTGCCGAATGCCGCTTAGCACTTGGCAAAGGTTCTTTTTTGAAAAAATCTTTGCCGTGTTCCGCCTAACATGACACTCGGCGAAGTTTTTTTAAAAAAAAAATTCTTTGCCGAGTGCCGTGACTACAGCACTCGGCAAATCAGTAACCTTTAGCGAGTGCCACCTAACACGGTACTTGGCAAAGGTTTTTATTTTTTTTAAAAAAAAAGGTTTTTTGCCAAGTGTTGTGGCCATAGCACTCGTCAAACCTATAACCTTTGCCGAGTGCCATGGTCATGTCTCGTGAACAAGATATTTAAAATTTTGGGTCTGTTGGCCTAACATTACACTAAAAAATATGAATATCATTTTTTGAATCATTAAATTCCATTATTCAATACATGTGTAATTTAAAACTTGCATTTTCTAAAAAAATCAATTAAATGAAATAAATTAACTAAATACAGCAAAAAACATAAATATGTGCCAAATTTGAACATGTAGTCTCACATACTATAGGAGGACAACAGAAAAAGTTTGGAGGCAAAAATAAAAAAAACTTTGCGATTGTCGGGGAGTGACACTTGGTAAAGGATGTCTTTGCCGAGTGTTGTTGGACACTTGGCAATGTTTAACCGCGGGTGACGGTCGTTGGCCGTTGTCACCTCTCTGCCGAGCATTGTACTTTGCCCAGTGCCTGACACTCAGCAAAGGGGGCCTTTGCCGAGTGTCAGCCTTTGTCGCGTATTTGGCACTTGGCAAAGGGGCCTTTTGCCGAGTAGGCTTTGCCTAGGGCAGCACTTAGCAAAGCTTCTCTTTGACGAGTGCCCGACTTTTCACCTTCGGCAGCATATCTCCCCTGTTTCTGGTTGTGCCAGCCTCCACCACCCGGTGACATGCCACCACCTCACAATACGTTCCACTTCCATGCATATACCGTCACCATTGTGGCCTTGACCGCCTCCTGAGAATCCTCTAAACAACCCAGAAGCCACACATATCCTCTCTCCGACTCGAAACCCTAATTGAACCTTGCCGGAGTTACCAGAGGTGGCCAGAGAAGGAGGTCACTGGAGCTAGATAGACTTTACTTCTTTCTCCTTCCTTCTTACTTCCATTTTATCTATTTTCCTGTTCTTTGGATACAAATGAATATTTCCAAATATGTGGGGCTCTCGATTTAACTTTTGTAGGTTCAGTGTATTTGAATTCCAGTTATTCCAGTTATCAGTGTACTCAGCAACATACCAGCATTCTATTTCTAGTTGCTAGTCTAATTGCTCATAAAACACGGATTGGAAAGAAAAATTGATGCAGACCGACTGCACTATCGCAGCATGCAGACCCGACGCAGCGTGCAGCCACGTGTCCTAGGATTTCATCATACGGCGGCGAGGAACGGCTTCACCCGGGGAACAAGCCCATGATGTGTGCACTCTGTCGGAAGTCGGAACCAGCACCGAAACCAAATCGAACACACATGGCTCGGCGCCCACGCGGCAGGCAGTAAAAAAAACGAATTCTGTCGAATCCGATTGACTCACCTGACGATACTACCGGCTCGTCCGGCGTCCCAGCTGAGGCCTATATATATCTGCTGTTGCCACAGGCGATCTCATCTCACCATCGCCTCTCCGCATCATCTCCTCTGCTCATCTGAGGAGCTTCTCGATCGTGTGAGTCACAGATCTCCTTGTCTTCGATCCACCATGGCGATCTCGGTTGCCCGCGTCCACCTCAAGGTGGCAAACGCAGCTCTCCCGCCGCTGCTCCCAACCCCTCCCAAGTGGAAGATGTTGTCGTCGTTGCTCCCGATGCCGTGCGACGCCGCCGTCCTCCCGATGCCGCTCGCCGAACCCGGCCGCGCCGACGCCGACCAGAGGTGGGACGCGCGCAAGACCAAGCCGGTCTGCACAGAAAGGAAAGCATCATCATCCCCGCGCAAGAACGCGACCTCGCCGCCGCCCAAGCCTGGACGTGCCGACTCCGTGGAGAGGTGGGACGCGCACAAGAAGGCAGCGAGCCCAGCAGCTTCCTCGTTGTCGTCATCAGGATCAGGCACGTCGTCTTCCCTCGTAAACAGCAAGTGCTCGATCAGCCGCGCGTCATCCGCCGAGCGCTGGGACATGCACAAGAAGCGCTGCACACCGCAGGCCGAGTTGCTCGACGATGGTGAGAGCAGCAGTACTGGCAGCAACGACATCGATGACATGGACACGGAGGAGGAGATATTATGGAAGCCGCTGGCCATGTACGCAGGACCGGGCTTCGTCGTCGCCGCGCCGGAACCCAGCAAGCTTCCCGTGCCAACAGCGTTCTTGGTTCCCGTTGCATAGCGCTGCAGTGCACGAACACAAACGATCAGATCAGGACTCATCAGGACGCTGGTTTCTTCAGGAGTACCGAAGCAAGTGTGATCATGCGACTAATGATGCTGCTTTAGATAATGGAGAAGTACTTGCTCAGCTAGCTTATGGTGTTAGAATTTGAATGCTTTTCTATGTTTTCGTAGGTCTTAGATTTCTCTGAATTTGGTGCCTTTTGAAAGCCCAAACTGTAATGGATACATGCATCTATCTGTGATTACATTGATTATGTTTCAATTTCAATAATCCAACTCGTATTCAAATTTGCCTATTGAAAGAACGAGAACACTGCCGCAAGAACAGTTGTAGAAAACTGGATTCATTTATATTACTATATTTTAGGTGCCTGAATTTTAAGACGATTTCAGGCAACATTTTGTACCATTTTACTAGTATTTGTTACTTTTGTAATTTGCCACGAAAAAAATAGCGGGCTATTTTTCCGCTATAGCGCCGCTATAGCGGGATATTTAAAACGCCGCGACGATATCACTCATTTTTCCGCTATCAGCGCTATCTCCGCTATTTTGCGCTATAGCACCGCTATTTGAAAATAGCGCTATAGCGCCGCTATTTTTCCGCTAAGGCTGAATTGACATTTGGGCTGAAATTGAGCCTGAACTGCAGCCCAAACTCGAGCCCAATACATAACCCTAACTCCAGTGACTCCAGTCCTCGACTCGTCCCGACCCCGACTCCCCTCCTCCCCCCGACTCCAGTGGCGGCGCGATGGCGAGCGTGTGACCGCGATCTGGGCGAGCGCACGACCTCAGCCCTGCCGCGGCGGCCTGCTCCTCCGCCAGCGGCCTTCGCCCTGCCACCTCCGCCAGCCACCTTCGCCCCTGCCGCGGCGGCCCGCTCCTCCGCCCCTTCCTCCGCCCCTCCTGCCTTCTCCAGTTGCCGAGCAAGCAGGACCGAGCAACGCCAGCGCCGCGCAAGCAGGACCGAGCAAAGCGGCGCGCAGGACCGAGCAACGCCAGCGTCATGACTACCCCAGGTGCAAGCGAGCGAAGCCCTGATCGAAGTACGCCGGCAGCGCCAGCGCCAGCGCCAACCGTAGGCAAGTTCTTCTCCCAATCTCCCCTGTTATTTGGTGATGTCGTGATGCTATGACTTTGATGGAGATGCAGATGCTAGATGGTAGTTGCTTACCTTCGTTACATGCTTAGATGTTCTGTTCTGTACTGTTCTTAAATGAAGAATTGCAAAATTGTAGAATTGCAGATGTTGTGTTCCCTGTTGTTTTAGAGCCTTAGATGCTAGATTGCTATTGCTAGATGATGTGGATGATGCTAGATTGTTACATGCTTAGATCCTAGGCAGAACATGAACATCAGAATATTTGTGGCACTGTATGTTTCTTATTCTAGACACTTATTATTCCTGTTATGTCCACTTTGTAGGCTTGTCTAGCACTGCATCCACGGGCATTGAATCAAATGAAGCAACTGACCCAGCTTGGAAGTACTGCACAATGCCAGATGTGAACAAGAAAGGTTCTCTCCAGTTCACCTTCTGTAGCGGCATCTATCATGGTGGAATAACAAGAATCAAGTTCCACCTTGGTAAAGTTCCTAAATCCAATGTTGCAAAGTGTAAACAAGTTCCATCTGATGTGCAACAAGAAATCCTTGAAGTGCTAGCCATAAAGTCAGATAACAAGCAAAAGAAGGCTGAGGAGAAAGAAGAAGATAGAGCTGTAGTTGATTTGAGTCATTCTGAAGGAGAGGAACACAGTGATGCAGAAGGAAATTCAGTTATTGTGTTGAAGAAGATGACTAGCAAAGGTCATTCTACAGGTCCTATTGATAAGTTCTGTAGACTAACAACAGAAGAAATAGTGGCTGCAAGGAAGGGCAAAGGTGTTCTTTCTGAGAAGGTTCAATCCAAGATATCAACTGAAAAAAGAGAAGAGAAGAGGGACAGAGCATGTGAGATCTCTAAGAGGTTCAATAATGACAGGAGAAAGTTCGAGGAAGTTTTTCAGTTCATTGACAAGAGGTGGGACAGTAAGCTGAAAACTCCTTTGCATAGGGCTGGTTACTACCTCAACCCTTTCTACTATTATCAAAACAAGGTGGCTATAGAGGACAATGAAACATTTAGAGATGGTGTCATAACTTGCATTACAAAGCTTGTTCCAGATGAGGAGACTCAGGACAAGATTATTAAAGAGCTTCAAAAGTTCCAAGATATTGAAGGATCCTTTGGCAAATAAATTGCTAAAAGGCAGTGCAAAAATATTCATTTTGATCCTGGTATGAAAAATTGTCCTCTACCTCTAGCAAATAAATTTCTTTGTTGGCAAATAATTTACATTGTCCTCTATTTTCCACTTCTTTGTTGTATTGTAGCTAAGTGGTGGCTGAATCATGGAAGTAGTGCACCAACCCTCAGAAAGCTAGCTGCTAGAATTCTCAGTTTGACATGCAGTTCATCAGCTTGTGAGAGATGCTGGAGTTCATTTGAACAAGTAAGAATTGGTCTTGCACTCTTACTCTTACATTCTTAGTCTCTTAGACTCTTAGTCTCTTACTGATTCCAATTGTATGTAGGTCCACACCAAGAGACGCAATAGGCTGCTGCATGACAGAATGAGGGATCTTGTGTTTGTCAAATTCAACTCAAAACTGAGACAAAAGAAGGACAACAAGGATAGAGATCCACTTGAGAAACCTGTTAGTGATGTCTTAGAAGATGAAGACAATGAGTGGATCACTGGTGTTGAGCAAACAGAAATGGAAGAGGATGAGGAAGGAGGAATTGGAGGTACCTCACAAGGGGTTGCAGCTGCACCACCACCAAGGAAGAGAGGTAACCAGAGCAGGAAGAGAAAGAGGCTGATTCCTACTGATGATGATGAGTTATCTGCTTCATCTTCTGATGGAGAAAATGACACTCGGATGCATTCTGATTCCATTTCTGTTTCTGATGAAGAGATGCAGTAACTTGTGTGCTTGTCATTTCATTTATGTTTCAGACTTTCAGTTGCTTATCGAACTATGGCACTTGTGGCTTTATGCCTTTTGCTTTTGAATTTGGATTGTAATAAATAGACTATTAGATCATGGGTTGTGAGTTACTTGTCACTTGTGAGATTTTAGTTTTATATTTTTAATCTGATGTGGGCTGTATTTAAATAGCGGGCTATAGCGGCGCTATAGCGGCGCGTAGCGGCCAGAATCAGCCAACGCTATTTTTCATAGCCCGCAATTTTTTTCATGGGTAATTTGTTATTTGTTTTTGTGTTATAACATATCAAATTTTTGTCTTTGTCTTCTTATAGAAAATAATTGCAAGTTGTTAGTGTCTTTGTGTTAACATAAACATTTTTTTCAAGTTCTTGGTTGCGCCTATAGAAATTGCAATGAACAAAATCTGAGCATCTGAACTTTAGCAAATCTCATTTTATTTAATCAAAGAAGAACGCTTCCTCAAGGGAGAAAAAACAGAGATGAATGGATGAAGCACCACAAATTGTAAGAACATTTCCAATGGGCTAGGCTTACAAGGCATGGAATAAGGCTTTGCATGGGCTAGGTTGCATGCTGCTATATACCAACACGTAAACCTAGTTATACTGGCCCAAATCTTTCTAGTAAAAAATCACAATGGCCCATCCAGACATCCACATCCCGATGAGTGACCATCCCCGGCCTGCCCTTGCTATATAATTAGTAATCACTATCTATGTGATCTTTTGTCACACTTGAACAAAAACAACTGATCTTTTGTTTTCCCGCCCAATCAAAATGACTAGGGAAGAAGCATACATAGATAGAAATATTGCAATCAAATTTCCAATCGAAGTGACACAAATAAAGCTTCATTTCTATGCAAAAACAAAGATGAAAGTGGTTGTCCTTTTTTTCAGTTGCATGTCGTTGGCGTGCGTTTCAGTAAATTAGATTAGATGCTCATTATACGCGCCGGTGTCACGTGCGCATGCAAATGGTTCATGTTTCCGACTCCGTCGATAAACAGAGTTTTGTGATGCTTGCATGACATCGTTTTGGAGCTGTACTTTTGTCAAAGTTCCTCTTTCAGTAATGAGTAGGTAAAGTTGTACGGGTATTGAAACACTACTGATGCATCCGTTTACAGTTTCATCAGCTCCGAAAGGCATCAAATTCAAATCAAATGAAATCTAAGGCCTGCCGGAATATACAACTTCGTTTCCAAAAAGAAGTATATATTACACTTGCAAATTCTAACATCTCTGCTATCTAAAACAACTTCGTTACAGCCCATGAGTTTAGCATCTCTACGCCGTCGGAGCCCATCAGTACGTGTGCAGTAGCAGCTATGCAACGGGAACCAAGAACGTTGTTGGCATGGGAAGCACGCTGGATTCCGGCGCGGCGGCGACGAACCCCGGTCCTGCGTACATGGCCCGCGGCTTCCAGACTATCTCCTCTTCCTCCGTGTCGTCGATGTCGTTGCTGCCAGTACTGCTGCTGTCGCCGTCGTCGAGCAGCTTGGCCTTTGGTGGGCAGCAGCGCTTCTTGTGCACGTCCCAGCGCTCGGCGGATGATGACACGCGGCCGCTCGTCCACTTCCCTGGAGACGATGACGACGAAGGTGGGCTCGCCGCTGCCTTCTTGTGCGCGTCCCACCTCTGCACGGAGTCGGCCCGGCCGGGCTTGGGCGGCGGCGAAGTCGTGTTCTTGCACGGCGATCCGTGGCCGGCGCTGCTCTTGACGACGGAACGAGGGATTGATGATGAGGCAGAGGGTTCGGCGCTCGCCGCCTTGGTCTTGTGCGCGTCCCAACTCTCGTCGGCGTCAGCGCGGCTGGGCTTGGCGAGCGGCGGCTTTGGTAGGATGGCGGCGGCGACGCCCGGGCACGGCGTCTGGAGCTGCGGCGGCAATATCTTCCACTTCGGCGGTGTCGGGAGCAGCGCTGGGAGAGCCGCGTGTGCCACCTTGAGATGCACGCGGGCAATCGGGACCGCCATGGCGGATCGAAGTCGTTCGACAGCGTATGGAGACGAGCTCAGGCGCAGCAGAACTGCCGCCGCCAAGGATCATGGAGATGGAGCAGAGAGGCGACGGTGGATGAGAATATGAGATGATGATTATTCACGAGAGCATAAGTTCGCAGAAATATATAGGCCCCAATCCACCAGGGGCGTCGGTGAATCGAAGTCGATGTAGGAATTCTTTGAGCGAAGACCAGCTGCGTGGGTGCCACGGCATTTCGCACGTAGTCGGATTCTTGATTTAGGGCGTTCTCGAAGAGATGTTTTCCAACAAATTGAAGAAAAAACGCGCAAAGTTCAGAGAAACGGAAACGAGCGATCGGACACTTCGTTGTACCGTTGCCCCGCCCTGTCGGATATGTTAGGATGATCTCAATCCCGAGTTGGGCCCAACGGCCCAACTCGGGCTTCTTGTGAACCTTGCGCCCTGATCGGGGGCGCCCAGCCCATCTATTGGCTGGAGGGCCCCTGTCACCCTGCGCTATATAAAGAGGTGGGCGCCGGCGGCTCTCGCACGAGGTTCACCGTGAGCCGCCACACCCACCGACAACCCTAATCCGATCCGAGGGCGCAGCCGGACGGGAAGCTCCTCCGCCGTCGCCACCGCACCGCGCCACGCCGGCCACCTCTTCCTCAACCGACGCCCCCTCTCTGCCTCGACGCGATGGCTGAGGGAAGCAGCGCCGCCGCCGGATCCTCCTCCACCGCCCCCGTCAAGCCATCTGGTAATACCTTTCCCTCTCTTCCTCCCTCTCTCTCGATCTTACTGCTTATGATTCCCAAAGTTTGTACCCACTAGTTGTCACTGCTAGATGATCCTGGACTAACAATGGTATCAGTGGCCTGTCTAGTACGTGGATCTAGAGTTTGGGTAGCAAAAGAAGTTGATCCGATTGGATCAAGAAAGGAAAACCGATCTCAGATCGGCAAAGAACCCTAACCCTAGCCCTAGTTTTTGGATCGGGGAACGGAAAAGAAAAGGGGACGGTGCTGCCTACCTGGGCCCGTCCGTCATGTCCTCTCCTCAGGGCCGGATCTCAAGGGCAACGCCGAGAGGCCACTGGACGGCGGCGCGCTCATCGCAAGGGGAGCGCGCACACCGGCCAAGGGCTCCACGGCGGCGCCGCGTCCTTCCTCCGACCTGCTGCTGCTCTTGCGCGGTGCAGGAAAAGAAAGAAGAGGGGGAGGACGGGGACCGACCGGATCTGAGCTGGGCTCGACCGGATCCGCCGTCGGCGAGAGGAAAGGAGGCGCCGGAGCTCTGGCGGGCCGCCGGCGAGCTGCTCGACAGCGCCGCGCTCTGCCAAGGGTGAGCGCGGGCCGGAGCTTCCCGCCGGGAGCCTTGAGACTGGCCGCGCGGGAGGTAGCGTGGCGGCAGGGAGCCGACCGGCTCTGCCCGGCGGCGCTCGGTGGAGCTCGGCGGCTGCGGCTCTCGCTGCTCGGCGGCTGCGGCTAAGGAGTGATGGAGGAGGAAGAAAAGTGAGCTAGGTTTGGAGGAGGAGCGGGGGGGTTTGTTTCTCCGAAATCAACGCACGGTCGTCGGATCCCAACCCTAGAGATTCAACGGACGAGATCCGCTGCTGGCTGATCGGGCCAGATTCGGCCCAGGCGGGAAGTTGAATTCCCGGCCCAGGCCCACGTTAAGGCCTGGGCGCGGGGGAGCGCTGCGGCGCGAGGCCGTGGGCCGCGCAGGCCTGCTGGGCCGTCTCTCCCTGTTAGGCCGCGACAGCCGAAACAAAAAAAAAAAAAAAAGCGCTGTGCTAGCTGGGCCGCGGCGCGAGCGCGAACCAGAAAGGCCAGCGGGCCGCGCAGATGTGTTGGGCCGCCGGTGGCAGCAGCAAGCGCGCCAGCGGCCGCGGGCCGAGGCCGCGTTTTGGGCCAAAATGGCCATATGCACAGTAACTGTCACAGTTTATTGATTTTATTTTTCCAGAGACTTGTTCAAATCATTTTTGATGATTTTGAAATCGAATTTTGATGCGATTCTCTGTCCAAATTTTGTCCAACGATAATTTTGGATCTGAGAACAGTAAAGTTATTTTATGTTTCTGAAAAATTGATTATGCAAAGTTAAAGTTTCCGCTGCGTATTTAAAGTTATTATCGTTTTCATTGTTAAATTCGAACCAACGGGAGAGTTTAATATTTGAAAATGGATAATTTTACTGTGATTATAATGTTGTTATTATTCTGACCAACATTGATTAATAGCAATATTATGATTTTGATTAATAGTTGTTGCCTACATTAATTCTATTTCGTCAACGGTGATTTAGAATTATTGCAAAGTAAATTTTATATTATGTTCTCACCTCATATGAATTGTAATTTGTGTAGTTCCTCCGATGTCTCGCCCGAGAGATTCCACCACCGAGTGGAGACAACTACCTTGAGTGGAAGAGGAAGATTGACTTCACTTTCACTATAGCCGAGGTTGACTGGGTGCTCATCACGAACCGTGTCCCACAAAGCCCGTGGAACCGGTGCGGGAGACCGTGAAAGTGATGAAGCATGGGACAAAAGGGTGAAAGATTTTGGACCCATAAAGATGGCTTATGACATAAAGCATACTCGATGGGTCATGACAACAAGAAATGTTGTGTTGTCATTGAGAATACAATTGACCCGGCTCTTACAGGGGTCAATTGAAAAGTGTGACACTTCTTTGTTGCTTACTTTGAGAGGATCAAGAACCAGTTCACATGGTTCCTCCAAAGTGTATGCTACCCATTTGTTCAAGCAATTGACAAATGAAAGGTACAAGGAGGTAGCATACGTGACCATATTTTGAAAATGAGTCACTTGGCAAATAAGCCGAAAGGAATGGATTTGGAGATACAACCACAAACTCCTTATCCATTTTGTTTTAGCTTCCTTGCCTAGAGAGTATGAGAATTTTGTCATAAGCTACAACATGCGGCACGAGAAATGGGACTTAGACAAGCTCATTGCTCGGTGTGTTGATGAGGAGCTCGGATCAATGGCCAACATGGTGGTCAAGCGAACCTGGTCAAAGGGAAGGGCAAAAGGCCCTTCAATCCGGCTCCCCAAAGAAAGAAAGGTCCTATGCAACGAAACCACGGTTTAAAGAATGGGCAAGCCACGGGCGGTGTGATAACTTGTGCTGGCACTGTGGTAAGGAGGGGCACAAGAAGACTGACTGCCCTGATTGGTTAAGAGAGCTCATGAAGAAAAAGGGGATTCACTTCGACAAGAACTACGCTAAAAAGAGAAGAGGCCATTAGCGTTGCGAATGGCGTATAGGCTGCAGTAGAGGCAATTGGAGATGTAGCATTAGATTTACCTAATGGCTATAGTCTTACTTTGAGAGATGTTTTTTATGTTCCTACACTGCAGCGCAATTTGATAAGTGTAATAAAGTTGGATGATTCAGGTTTTACCTGAAATTTTGGACATGGCAAATGTGTCATTTGGTTTAATGATATTTGTGTTGGTCTTGCCTTCCGACAAGACGAATTATATATGTTATCGCAATGTGACAGTGTGAATTCCATATGTAATGTGAATGATAGTGTTTCCTCGTCTACAAATGAGAAAAGAAAAAGAAAGCGAACTACAAACGCAATGGCGAAATTATGGCAATGTCGTTTAGGCCATATTTCGAGGGGAGAATAGAAAGACTAGTAAAGAATGAAATTCTTCCTCCTTTGAGTTCGCGAATTAGAGCAATGCATCGATTGCATAAAAGGAAAATATGTAAAGCAAATTAAAAAAATGCCAAACGAAGCACGGAATATTAGAGATCATTCACACTGACATATGTGGTCCTTTTCCGTAAAGAGTGTGGATGGCTATGATTCGTTCATTACATTCACGACGACGATTACTCCCGGTTTGCCTATATTTATCCAATTAAAGAAAGAGATGAAGCATTGGATAAATTTAAAATATTTAAGGTCAAGTGGAAAATCAGCATAGTTTAAAGATTAAGCTAGTCCAGTCCGACCGTGGGGGGAGTACTATGGTCGGCATACCCCATATGGTCAAGTTCCCGGACCTTTCGCAAGGTTCCTAAGGAAAACGGTATAGTTGCCCGTATTCCATGCCGGGTGAACCTCAAAAAATGGAGTAGCCGAAAGGCGTAACCGTACCACGATGGATATGGTGCGCAAAGATGATGAGTTACTCTGATTTACCATTGAGTTTATGGATAGAGGCATTAAAAACCTCCATTCACATTCTCAATAGAGTGCCAAGTAAATCGGTGCCCAAAACACCGTATGAATTATGGACAGGAAGGGTACCTTCACTAGACCACTTGCGTGTGTGGGGGTGTCCTGCTGAGGCTAAAGTGTTTAACCCAAATATTGGAAAACTTGATCCCAAAACAGTGAGTTGCCATTTTATTGGCTATCCTAAAAGGTCAAAACGTTATCGTTTCTACTGTCCCGATAGACTCACAAAGTTTGTGGAAACGAGACACGCTATTTTTCTAGAGGATGAAATGATGAGGGGAGTATGGCTGCTCGGAAAATTGATCTTGAAGAGAAGCGGGTGTGTGCACCCAATCCCGTGATTCAGAGCCATTTTTCGAGCTACCTATTGTTCCTACACCAATAGTGCAAGACACCGTGGAGCAAGAACCCGTTGTTGTTCCTCCCGTGGTAACAACAGGAAAATGAGGAACCCTTTGTTGAGCAGAACTGTTAAAAATGTTGCCACAAATGAGGGGAGCAATCTCAGCCTCCAATAGTAGATGTGCCAAATGTAGAGGCCCCTAGAAGGTCTCAAAGAGAAAGAAGGCCAGCTATCTCCGAGTGATATATATGAGTTAAATAATATCATCGAAGAGTATCAAATGGAGGGTGATCCCACCTCATTTGAAGAAGCCATGAGAAGCGATCATTCATCCAAGTGGTTTGAAGCCATGGAAGATGAAATGAGATCGATGAGTGCCAACGATGTTTGGGACTTGGAAGAAATTCCCAAAGGAGCCAAAACAAAGAGGCATAAATGGGTCTACAAAACAAAATATGACTCCCAAGGGAACATAGAGAGATTTAAAGCGCGACTTGTGGCTAAAGGTTTCACACAAAGGGAGGGAATTGATTACACTGAGTCCTTTTCTCCAGTCTCATGCAAAGATTCTCTCAGAATAGTAATGGCATTGGTGGCACACCATGATTTAGAGTTGCATCAGATGGATGTGAAGACGGCATTCCTAAATGGGGATTAGGAGGAAAATGTATACATGGCACAACCGAAAGGTTTTGTCGTGGAAGGCAAAGAAAAGATGGGATGTCGCCTAAAGAAATCGATTTATGGGTTAAAGCAAGCTTCAAGGCAAAGTGGAACTTGAAGTTTGATAAAACTGTAAAGAATTTTGGGTTTAAAGCAAATGTCGAGGACAATTGTGTTTATACAAAGTTTAAGAATGGGAAATACATTTTCCTAGTCCCGTACGTAGACGATATTTTACTTGCAAGTAATGATATGAGTCTTCTACAGGAGACAAAAAGATTTTTGTCCTCAAAATTTGAGATGAAAGATCTTGGTGAAGCTTCCTATGTTTTGGGCATAGAAATTCACCGAGATAGAAGAAAGGGGTATTAGGACCTGTCTCAAAAGGCATACATTGAAAGGGTCTTGGAGAAATTCCCGATGCATAAATGTAGTCCATCACCTGCACCTATAGTCAAGGGCGATAAGTATGGGGATTTTCGGTGTCCCAAGAATGAGTATGAGCTCAACCAAATGAAAAGTGTGCCATATGCTTCAGCGTTGGACACTTACGGTATGCTCAAGTATGCACACGCCCTGACTTGGCTTATGTAACCGGGTTGCTTGGCAGATTCCAAAGTAATCCAGGTGTTGAACACTGGAAATTGGTAAAAAAAGTTTTACGATATTTACAAGGTACAAAAGATCTGATGCTAACGTACAGAAGATCTGACTCCCTAAAGATCTTAGGATACTGTTGACGTTTCTTAGCGCAATCACCAAAGATAGATAAAAAGCCTACCCCGGCAATGACGCAAGAAAGCCTGCTGGTATTTCTTAACATGTGCAGAAAGATTCCGCAAGCGTACGGAAAGTACCGTTGTAGCTTTCACCCTAAGTATTCAGGGTATCGTATTTTCCACAGGGAACAGAGGTATTTCTCCTAGCTAATTCGTCCAAGGAACAACACAAGGGTAGAGATAGAAAGGTGGTAGAGATGGATTCCTATAGCTTCTAGGTCTCAAGGTTAGCATCGCCATACTTCTACTTGCTTACTTCGGGCACCTGGATAACACTTGGTCTGCTGCGTTGCCGGCCTATGGCTCTACGTCGAACCCGAACGTGGGGATTACGAGGACGGACAGGCTGTCACCACCGCCGCCTACCACCTCAACCGTGGGGAATGAGGCAAACGAAGGCGGCCTCTAGCCTAGACACCATGTCTACACTAGCGACTACTACTCTAGCGTCATACAGGGTGACCCGTCTTTAACAGGGCCCTCTACTAGAGCATCCGCCACAAAGACGGACGACGAACCCGCAAACAAGCTTGGTATAGCTCAACTAAACATAAGACACAAAAGACTATAGATAACACGAACACTTACTTAGCCAAGATCCCGCTAAGGAGCCAAGTAGTTGCTCGTAGAGGTACAAGCTCGGGGAGACACCGACAAGCCCGGCGCTTCCCCGCTCTCTTCCCTCACATCTCTCTCTCTCTCTAACTCTATAGCTACTAGGGCATAGCCCTTTGGAATGAACCTCTAGTGTGGTGCTCTTTCTCCCTTGAATGGTGTTGAATGAGGAGGAGGAGACCTCCTTTTATAGGTGGAGAGGAGGGGGTCTTTGGAAAAGTGTCCTCCCCACTTGGAAGGTCCAAAACCGACCTCAAAGGGCGGTTTCCCACCTTCCATTCACGAAGCACCACCGCCATTCGTGTTGGGTTGCCGGCAAGGAGCTACAGCCAAAGATGGGCCCAGACGGCGCTGCGGCTGGCACGCTCGCGCCCGGGGCGCGCGCGTGCCTAGGGTGGCTCGGCTGGGGCCCATCTTTTGTAGGCACGTGGGCCTCGTCGTCAGCTTTCCGTAGCCTGGTGAATTGCGTCAATCGGAGTCCGGATGAGGGAGTTATGGCCAAATTACTACACCCCACTCCTGCAGCCCATGATCGTGTTGGACTAGGTTTTGTGCTTCCATTTCTTGGGTTCATGCTTGGCATTTTAGGCTATGTTTGAGACCCAAATTATACGGTAGGTGGGTCACCTTCTCACATCATAGTTTTGCCCCAGTTCTTGGCTCATTTTTGGTGTGTTTCAGTGTTGACCTGCAAAACAAGAATTCTGCGCCACACTATGGAAATGGTTATAGTAGAGCCCTATTCTAGGTGAGATTTAGTTTGCCTAGGCTAAAGTTGGCGGGGTTAGAATCGAGTTAAGGACCGCCAACAACTCCCCCACACTTAGCTCTTTGCTCGTCCTCGAGTAAAGGTTGAAGAACTAAGGTGGTTGTATTCTCCCAAGAGTTGACCTGCATACAGATTATTCCGAGCTTTTTCCTGCATTTGTGAACATTCATGGTGGCTACCAAGTTATCTTATAGCCATTGAAGGAGGAATAGCTTGAAATCAAGTCAACTCACACTACCCATGCTTTGAGACTTGGGGTTTTAGCATTTTCGCAAAGATAGCCTTAGCTCCTCATGTGATACTCTCAAGTCGCTCTTTTTTTTAGGTGGCTAGTCCTATCCAGGCGTTCTTGATCATTGTTGACGGTCGTTAAGTGTCAATTTTTACCGTCAACTAAACATGAGAAAGGACTAAAATATGTTCACCAACTAGATATAGGGGTTATATCTTGGCGAGAATTCCACGAGTTTTGGTGAATGTCTGTTTCTCAGGGTGTCACCTGAAAATACCCAAGGAAGGCCCACATGTCGGGTTTACATAGAGATAATCGGGAACCGGTGAAAATTCTGTAACTGGAAGGTTCGAGAAGGCTCGGGACCAAACGGGAGCCCGAACGGGCTCGGTGGAGAGTCGGCCGACTCCCCCTTGGGCGGCCGACCGGGCACCTCGGCCAATCGGCGTCGGCCTCGCGGATCCCTGTTCCACCGCCTTTGAGGATGAATAATAATCGTCCGTTTAGGTCGGTTTGATCCGAGGGCTGCGGTGCATCCTAGGGGCTATATAAGCGGGGCCCCGGCCCCGGGAGGAGGCATCCCTTAAACCCTAATTCATTATCTCCCGAATGGGATCGAGTTGTAGAGGCGTCCCTTGAATGGATGACTTCTCTTCTCTAGAGAATTAGAGCTAGACATTCCAATGTAGTAGATTAGATCTAGATGAGAGTTAGGGAGAGCGGAGCTGCGCTCCGGTTCCGGAGAAGTCTTCGAGATTTGGTATGTCTTTGTATCTATTCTTGTAAGACTTATGCTTTAATATATATTTATCTTCTCTATGTACTCTTATGCATCTTGTGATAGATAGTATAGTTGTTATTCTTTGGCATGGGATCTTTGCTCATATTGAGTGCTCTAGTTATATATAGTGATTAGAGTAGTAATCGATAGTGTAGGCATGGTGTCTAGACTATAGGTTACCTGAGGTTGCGCCAATCCCACGGATAGTTGTGGTAGCCCCGAGGTGACAGCTCTGTCGGGCCTTTGTATTCCACCACGTTCGGGTTGGTGTTTCATAGAGCTTTTTGGCAGCCTTCCCCGACTACTCTTTACCCGGTCTTCTTCGAGAGTCGGAAAGGTACCGTTGCTCCAAAGTGCTATTGTGTGATCGTTATACTTATCCATCCCCTGTTATTATAGAACCAAAGTAGTAGAGAAGAACATAGGAACCTAGATCTCTCCCATTGTCCTCCCACTATATCTAGCTACTCATTTATCAGTTAATTCTCATACTTGTGCTTATACATATATCCTATCATATATATTTTACCCCTGCTTTAGTCTAGTTGGTTTACTAAGTTAGTAGATACATGATGGTGATTTATTAGATTCTTTAACCCTTGCTTCCCTGTGGTAAAATATAAATAACGATACCTGGTTTACTCCCGGTAAAATGCTACAATGGTATGTTCTGTGCGCTTGCGGAATCCTTCTTATTTTAGTTGCACTTAATTTATACCAACAAGCATTTTTGGCGCCGTTGCCGGGGAAGCAATTGGTGTTAAGTTTTTGATAATGATCTTGATATCTGCTAATTTAGTGTACCACTAGCTTTAGTAGGATTACCCCTTGTTCTGTTAAGTGTGGAATAGACAGGACAAAAGAAGCCGTTTTGACCTTCCGGCAAGTTTCCACAAGAAAAGATGAGACATTAAAGAGCCCAGGGTCCCTCAACATTCAACATTCATCAACATTGGAACCCTGCCACCTCACAGGTTTGCGTATACATATATATTTTCTAACCATGTGTAGATTGGAAAAAAAGGTCATCGTCACAAGAATTCAAATCACATCGCTGACGAACATGGATGTTGCACTACTCACAAATCCCAAAATGTGAGTCATGGTAAGTATGATCAATAATGGTGAGACAGGTCTTTATGCGCATGGATTTTAAAATTTATGAGTAGTTATCTTTTTGAATTCTTGCACCCCTTTGCATGTTTACTTTTAACAATTCATGCAATCACTCCATTTAGCTTATTTATGTTTGCTCATCCATTGCATGTTTAGTTTGTTGCATGCATTCACATCGCCTGCATCTAAAAAATAAAAAAATAATAAAAAAATCTTCACCATGATCATGCTCTGTCATCTCGTTTGAGTAACTCTCTATAATGCTTTCATGCTACCTTTGTTTGCTAAAGCATGCTTTGGTTTGGAAGTACTCGAAATACTTCCATTGGCTTTTAAATTAAGCGTGGTACTTAGGTTAAGTAGCCTTCCTTAATTAAATTAGACATGGAGTCTAGTTTGGTTATTGAGCTAAAAATATGTTTTAGTAGATACTGGTTATTTTGTTGGACTAACCCCCGTTGAAAGACTCTCAAATCCAAATTGGGTAAGTCAAGAGATGAACAACCTCGGAGATGAAGCAAGGCATATGATGATCTCGAACAACTTCGCACAAAAAAGACACAACTCATTCATTATCCAAGGAAGAATTGTAAGTAACAAATATCATTCACATTGTCTTTTGTTGCAACTTACCTTTGCCTTGAACCATGTTAACGTGCCATAAAAAGAGCCGTTAGAAAACATGATAAATAAAGTCTATGCTAAAGTAACTCGAAATCCATCTCCTTGTTAGCGTAGATGAACTTTCAAATAGAAGGTGGATAATAGCCCATAGTTTGAAATTGTTGCAATCCTTCGGGTATGCGTCCACTAACATTTTGCAGAAAGAATTTATGATGTGCTGTTCGTGGATTGGCATCACCTGTGAAATTGCCACTTCAGTGATAGAAGAAAGGAGAAGACAAGAGTGCCACAAGAAGGATCAACATCTTGAACTCACTCAAAGAAGTGGATCAAGGCAACAAGCTATGAGCAACTTTGAAGACATCATAGCATTGAGCCCAAAACTCGAGCTAGGATGCCAATGAGGAGCAGGGTGCAACACATCTCATTTTAGCCAATTAAAGACCTGCTCTCATTGTTCTCGAAGAGTGAAGACACCATCTTGCACATTGGCGGACAAGGACAAGGATGGCATGATAAGCATGCATCCTAGTGTCAACCAATCACCAATCAAGGGTTGACCATCGACCAAGCCTTGAAGGACCATGACCATGGTTGCAAGATAATGTCCCTAAGCCATTGGAGATGAAGCATGCATACAAATTCTAAAGAAGCTCCTTCCTTGATCATCAAGATGGATGGCGTACAACTCTTCGCCATGCCGCTAGAAGACAAAGACCATCAAGGAAGAAGTCGAGTCTACATCTCCAATGAACATCAATGCGTCAACCAAGACTCAATGAAAATCAAGAATGGTTGACGAAAGAAGATCATGCAACTGTCTGTACGCTCATCCTGGATTGGACAGTACAATCAAAAGCAGAATGCAAAAGAGAGATCTTTGCTTAACGGACCTATAATCAAAAGTCCCTCTCAGACAAATGAAGGCTTAAGAACAGAGGACAAACAATGTCTAAGGACATAGTAGTACAACACACTCTGAGGGATGACTCAACACTCATATTTTGTTTCACATGGCGAGCGACAAACAAGGTCAAGCTTGGGGGAGGAAGGACGATGACTCTTCAAACAATGATCTAGCAATGCTCTTCCTCTTTTCAAGCCCCCATCGCTCTTGCACGTTGAGAAGAAACAATGAGTGGAGCACAAGGTCTAGGCATAAAAAAAAAAGAAGGAGTGAAATTTTAGAAGACAAGATGTTCAAGGAGAGAGGTCAATCAAGCAAGGCAAACTCCAAGAAGAAGTAAAGGACCACTAGAAGCATCTACTCTTCATCACAAGGTCTCAAGGTCTCTACCTTTGGGATCAAATGATGCACTGAAGGAGTGAACATGACAAGAAGTCCTGTTCGAAGGACTTAAATCACCGAACCCTCGCCAAGGAGGTAACTTGGTATTTATCAAGATTTCCTTTCACAAAGCATTGCATTTTCCTTTAAGCATATTTATTTTCCCTACATGCATCTTAATTGCATCTTCGCTTTACTATCTCTGCTCTAGAAAAAGAAAATAAAGATTTCTGCATTTTGCATCCAAAAAAAAACTACTAAGCCCCATGTGAATAATCATTCATTGTGGTGGCATAAAAATAATTTTTCAGCATATCTATTTTCTCTGTTTGCATCCTTTGTTATAAAAAGATAAAAATATTTCTTGTGATCCCGTTAGAAGACATTTGAGTTAAGGCGGTTCTAGACAAACCAAGGCTTAGAGGGTTTTATCACTAATGCTTAATCAGTTCCACAAGCTTTGTTGTCTATTTGAGCTTCACGAACATAAAGGATCGAGAAGAGCTACCGACGAAGGATGTCCGTCTCCTGTCGGAGTGTTGTCCGCAACATTCAAATGCTGTCTCCAACAGCAACTATCTATGACACTCCTGGAGGACTAGAACGTCTTCATCGCCTGTCAGCAACAACAGCAGACTATGTCAACATCTGGCTTGGGGAGGACATCCCCGTGTACCAAGCTAAGTGTTTCCAACTTATCTATCTATACTTTGTTAGAGTTTGCTTTGTTAAAACAACTAAAAAAGATGCATAACTATAGAAACCCGAAAAGATTTCTTTTCTACTTTTGGAGAGTTCTTGTAGTCTGTCTTAAAAGTGATCCTAGAATAAACTCTATATGGAGATGATGAATAGTTGCTCTGCCGTACTTCCTTTCAAGTACCTAGTTTTCAACCTTGCACTCTCCCGAGTTTTGGACACAACTGTTTAGATTCGAGATTTGCTCTGAACCTGAAACTTGTGGGTAGCAAACACTTGATCTAAGTCTAGGTGGTTGACGGGTATGATATGGGAAGGTTTTGAGCTGCTGTCCATCTTGTTCCTAGAGATACTAGAGTTCTAGAGAATTTATCTGTGAAAATATTAAATTCCTGCATGATGAGTTCCTTTATGATGAGAGTTTAAATTCCTACCACAGCCATATATTCATGCTTACTAGATTAGGAAAACCCATCTGTTTATATAGATCATATTGTAGGCTTGAGTGTAGTCTTTTTAGGCATTGAGTGTGGTTATGCTGTGGACCCATAAGGAATCAGTCATGCAGTTAAAAGTCATTACTATGTGCTCTCCATCCATTGATCTATGCTACTTCTGTCCTCAGAAGCATGCACCTATTTTATAAGTACTACATTCATTCCGTACTACTGTCCCTAGAAGTACCACCCATATATAGATCCACATCCATCACATATTGTGCTATCTCTACCCCGGAGATATGCACCTATGCTTTGCTCTTATCCCGGAGTACGCATTCCCCCACATATTGTGCTTGTCTCTACCATGGAGATACGCACTTATGCTTGCTCCTACCCCGGGAGTACGCATCCATCCATCCATCCACATATACATATGCCACTCATTTTATTCCATTCGGAAAAAGGTTTTACTCCTATCCTGGGAGTGAACATCTAGAAATAATCATCGCCATTCCATTTGTCTACATAAAAACTCCAGTCATTATCATTTCAAGTTATGCACTCCCTGTTGCTAAAGTTTCGTTTTCGGAGGATTGGTTGCTCTAAAAAAAAAGAAGAAAAAAAGAGAAAAAAAAAAGAAGAGAAAAAAAAAAGGAGAGAGAAAAAAAAAAAGCAACCAAGTCCTCCTCTTCAAAGGTCTTCAAAGTTTCCAAATAAAAGGAGGTATGTTATCTCCAAAGGAGCAAGTGTAGAAGTAGATGTTCACCAAGTGATCACCCCTTATAATCATTTCCTTATTATCATCATCTCATCATCATCCTATCATCATCTTATCATCCATTTCCTCATTCACATGCACATATGACTTTATTATTATTTTAGTTCCTATTGGATCCATGTCTTAAGCTGTGCAATATATGCAAGTGAGTTTGAGTGTCTCCCCACCTATGAGCTCCACATAAGCCTATTAGAAAGTAGGGTGAGAGAGAGAAGGCTCTTTTCACTATGCCTTAGTTCCACAAATACCACATATACGAGAGAAGAGAGAAGGCATACACTACTCATGCCTTGGAGAGGATCCAAAAATACCACAAATGAGAGACCGAAAGGTTCATACAAGGAACTCGAGTTTTATTTGAAAATCTTGCAAAAACTCGGAATAATAGTTGATCAAAGAGCGAGAAACATAGCGCTTGACTTGGCCGTTCGTCTTTCAACCGCTCAAGACCCAAGTGACGGTTACAAGCCCCATGGTGAAAGGTAATATGAGTAAGTTTTGAGTCGAATAGTTCACTTTAATTCGAGGAGAGTTCTTGTTTGAACGCATGTGTGCTTTTGAGGCGTGAAAGCATAGTAGCAGGCTCGATCCATACGAGTTTATCTTTGCTCGGGGACGAGCAAAAGGTAAGCTTGGGGGAGTTGTTGACGGTCGTTAAGTGTCAATTTTTACCGTCAACTAAACATGAGAAAGGACTAAAATATGTTCACCAACTAGATATAGGGGTTATACTTGATTTAATTTCACGAGTTTTGGTGAATGTCTTTCGCAGGTGTCACCGAAAATACCCAAGGAAGGCCCACATGTCGGGTTTACATAGAGATAATCGGGAACCAGTGAAAATTCTATAATCTGGAAGGTTCGAGAAGGCTCGGACCAAACGGGAGCCCGAACGGGCTCGGTGGAGAGTCGGCCGACTCCCCCTTGGGCGGCCGACCGGGCACCTCGGCCAATCGGCGTCGGCCTCGCGGATCCCCGTTCCACCGCCTTTGAGGATGAATAATAATTGTCCGTTTAGGTCGGTTTGATCCGAGGGCTGCGGTGCATCCTAGGGGGCTATATAAGCGGGGCCCCGGCCCCCGGAGGAGGCATCCCTTAAACCCTAATTCATTATCTCCCGCGGGATCGAGTTGTAGAGGCGTCCCTTGAATGGATGACTTCTCTTCTCTAGAGAATTAGAGCTAGACATTCCAATGTAGTAGATTAGATCTAGATGAGAGTTAGGAGAGCGGAGCTGCGCTCCGGTTCTCGAGAAGTCTTCGAGATTTGGTATGTCTTTGTATCTATTCTTGTAAGACTTATGCTTTAATATATATTTATCTTCTCTATGTACTCTTATGCATCTTGTGATAGATAGTATAGTTGTTATTCTTTGGCATGGGATCTTTGCTCGTATTGAGTGCTCTAGTTATATATAGTGATTAGAGTAGTAATCGATAGTGTAGGCATGGTGTCTAGACTATAGGTTACACGAGGTTGCGCCCAATCCCACGGATAGTTGTGGTAGCCCCGAGAGGTGACGGCTACTGTCGGGCCTTTGTATTCCACCACGTTCGGGTTGGTGTTTCGTAGAGCTTTTTGGCAGCCTTCCCCGACTACTCTTTACCCGGTCTTCTTCGAGAGTCGAAAAGGTACTTGTTGCTCCAAAGTGCTATTGTGTGATCGTTATACTTATCCATCCCCGTTATTATAGAACCAAAGTAGTAGAGAAGAACATAGGAACCTAGATCTCTCCCGTTGTCCTCCCACTATATCTAGCTACTCATTTATCAGTTAATTCTCATACTTGTGCTTATACATATATCCTATCATATATATTTTACCCCCGCTTTAGTCTAGTTGGTTTACTAAGTTAGTAGATACATGATGGTGATTTATTAGATTCTTTAACCCTTTCTTCCCGTGGTAAAATATAAATAACGATACCTGGTTTACTCCCGGTAAAATGCTACAATGGTATGTTCTGTGCGCTTGCGGAATCCTTCTTATTTTAGTTGCACTTAATTTATACCAACAATCATCCTACCACTACAGGCTGATATGTGGAGTTTTGGGTATGGATGATGAACAGGTTCCAACGTCAAGCCAACTGGACTCATGAAGAGAAGGCCATATCCCTAGATGATGCAAGTGCAAGTGCAAGTGTAGAAATATTTGTGGACTCCTGATCATGTTTCTCTCTTTATGAAGGAATATGCAAGAAGGTATGGACTCGAAGAATATCTCTAAAACTTGCTTCATTTCTTTTTTTTTTTTTTTTGCTCTCTTTTTTTTTCTTCTTTTTTTTTCTTTTCCCCCTTTTTTTTTCTTCTCTATCTCAAGACCGTGGAGAAAAAGAACTCTTCCTTATTCATGAACTATGCTTCTTTTTGTATGAATTTTCTAATAACAGTCCATACCCTTCTTGAATGAATGATGGAGAGAGAGATGCATGATTTGTTGACAGGGAGTATTTTGGTGGAAGAGGGAGAAAAATGTGGAATATATGTGCTCAATTCTCGGTGTAAGAAATGAGCATTTTTGGTGGAATGGTGGGTGGATAGTGTGCGCGGCCCTCAGTGTGAGAGTCGGCATATTTATTTGGTGGATGAATGCTGTGCGCGGCTCTCATTGTGAGAGTCGGCATGTTTATTTGGTGGGTGAATGCAATTATCTTGGGGATAAGGCCATCTCTAGAAGAATCTCAAGACTTGACATCGCTAAAAGTGGCTAAAACAGGTTTTGTAATTGTAAGCGTAGATATTTGGCTCTGGTAGGACATAGCACTTATCACATGAGGAGCATTGCTAAAAAGTTTTAAATTTTTGCATAGAAATACCCAAGTCCATTGCACGAGTTGGTAAGCATCATATCATTCTACTATATCTCACCTGCCAATGACTTAGATAAAAACATGGGGTCCCTATGGCATAAGTTGTTCACACAATCAAGATCAGCAAGGAATAAAAAGTATGCAACTTATTCTCAATTGGTGAAAATAGGAGATGGAGTTTTGCAAAGTTTTTAGTTTTATTTAATCAATTTAAAATTCAAAACTTTAGGAGATGCGAGGGTAGAGTTGCACAAACCACCGTTGAAGGTGAAGGAGCCGATGAAAATCGTTTGCTCGTCCCACGCATGATGAGTTGCTTGATGTTGTGCATTGTGTTTGGGGAGATCTCGAATGTGAGAGTTAGTTATTCTTGAGAGATCTCCCCCACACTTGTTCTTGTACTGTTTTTATTTTCAAAGAAACAAAAAGAAAAAGAAAGACAAGCACAAGGGCTCTACCGGTTGGGATGCCCGGGGAGCCAGACTTTTATTGTGATAAAAAAAACTTATTCACCAACTTTTTCTTAAAACTCAAGCAAGGCAAAGATAGGGATTGCAATGTAAAACAAGCCTTACTTTATCTCCACAATAAATTACTTCATTTGTTTATGCTAACAACTCAAGCTCATTAACCAAAGTTAAACACCACGTCTAAAATTGGTTAAAGAAGATCATTTTAACCTAAGCACCACGCTTAATTTAAAAAGACCTATGGGTGTATCGCATCTGTACATAATACAAGTACACCCAAACCAGAGCATATGACAAAAACAGATGAAGCATGAAATTATATGATCATATGGAGATAAGTATGAGAAAACAAGTTGATAAACATTACCTTTGCTTTACACTGAGTGTAGTTGCCACAAAGATGTATGTGTGAAGCTTTGGAGTTCTTGCTTTGTGGTTAGCATGATGACTTAGCAAAGGTTTGGAGGTGAGCCCTTGTTGCTCGCGAAGCAATGTTGTGTGGAGTTAGGCAGCCCACAAGTGTTTCTATTTGGACATAGAGGGCCGGCCTACTCGTTGTCTCTCCTCCAAATTTTTTAAGTCTAGGGACCTTCATGTGCCCCTCTATTTTTTTCTCCCCTTTTCTTCTAAAAAAAACCGGGGACCTTCATGTGTCCCTCTTTTTTTTTTCATTTCATTTTTTTTTACTCTAATTTTTTTTCAGCAAGGCAAAGCGAGGTCATCCTTTATTCATTATTTTTTCTCTTTTTTTTTTTCGAATGACCGCTTGGTGTGTATGGAACTTGGAGCTTCTCACTTTGTCCTCCCCACACTTGAACTTTTGTATAAAAGTCAAGTGTAGAGTCGGGGTCTTCTTTTGAATGTGTTCCATCACCGAGAGCATCGAGGTTTGTATCTGATGTCACTCCGTGTTGTCAAGCATCGTATGATCCGTGTCCTTCTTAGTCCTTCCTGAAATGGTTAGTGACATACCCGAAGGTGCATACTAACTTGACAACATGTCCATGCTTTTATTTAAGAGAGAATTTTTTTTTTCAAGATAATCCGGGGTATCGCCCGGCAATGCTTAAGTTATGGTCTTAAGCTTGACCGTCTGAACTTTATCTTGCAACTATAAATGGTGGTGTAGTCCCCATCTACTCCACCAATCATTTGGCAAAATTGTTCAAGATGCAAGGTTCACCCCACCGTACTACTACGGGATTTGGAATGTTCATGATAACATAAGCATCACAACCATTCTCTTAAAAGGTTTGACAACTAGAGCGAAGAGATGGTTTCGATCCTCATAGAAGTAGGTGGTCCGAAGCAAAACAAACTCTAGAGACCCTAAAATTGAGCTCAAAACATGAGAGGTTGCAACATGCTCATTTAGGGGCCCTCGCTTAATCTCTAGAGTTCTTGCTTCGGACATGTCCATGGCCTGGAAGATTTAAAAGATATAACATCGAGGATGAACATTGAATCTCGGCCCTTATCGAGAACAATGTTTTGATGGCGGAGGGACATGACTCTTGTTCGAGCAAGGGTGAAGTGAACGTTCCATTTCATAAGGATGAAAAGATGGCTCAGGAGAACGGCAATGTAAACTTCACCTGCTCGAACAAGTAGCTTTGCTTTGCCATTGGGTTTCAGGGCAAGCGATAGGGCCTGGCAAAAGCAAAACTTTCAAACTTCTCATCTAGGCTCCGTTGAGATGGTTATTTTTTTTGAACTAGATTTTCAAGAGGGAGGCCTATGAGAAGTTCAAAATCGAGGATGGCTAGATGAAAAATTCTATGTAAACCTTGGTTTCATGAATTTCAATTGGCACGGCCCTAGCAATCTCACAATACTCAAAAATGAGCCATGACGAACTCTTGAAGAGTTTGTCGGTCGGGACTAGTGGAGTTTTGCCCCAAAAAGGATTTCCGCAAGGAAATGTGACATGATAATAGTCCCGATTGTGAAGATGTCTATGGCTTCTATGGGAGTTCCATCTATTGAACAAAATATAGTCGTGGAAGGTGAAAGATTCGAATTGCTTCGGAAGAACGTTTCACTTCCAACAACCATTCTTTTGAATGTTCCACATTTAGAGGAGACTTTCCTTAGAAAGGAATGTTGCATTTCTCATGCCAAGAAATATTCAAGGTTCTGCCATAATCCTCGAATTTTGATGGCGAACTCCGAAGGGTATAGCATTCCTTCATTCGGTGTTCGTGGTTCGGGTGAGGGTTCAACAGACGAATCTAAGAATGGCAAGGGTAAGGATTCGACCGATGAGGGCTCCTCAAAGCTTGACATGCCCTTTTTATGGAGGGGTTCTATGACGGGAGAAGTGTGCTTCTCTAGGGCATGAACAAATACTTTCCTCTATTCCGTCATGGTTTCATGTAAAAACGACCTTTCATCGGTCATGTCAAGTCATAGGGCAGCATCTATGTCTAGACCCAAAATGAGATGCAATTGCACGGCGTCGGGTAAAGACAAGTCTAGGCTAGCATGTATTAGCATTGTGAACCTAGCCTAGGTTGCACCTATGGATTCCTTCTCAACTTGCTTGAAATCGAGGATTGCCCTTGGTAGAGTGGTGATACGAGAATTGGGGACGAATGCAAGATGGAACTTGTTCTTAAGTTCATCCCATTCTCCATTCACACACTCTACGGCATTAGCGTAACATTGTTTCACTTCCCCCTTGGGGGAGAATGAAAACAACTTCCACTCGAGGAATTAGTGGTGCCATGCTAGGAATGCTCAAGCAAGGACACATTTCCTCAAAATCTTGCAAGGGTTAAAGGGGATTTTGTGATCAAACCTTGAGAAGGGTTGTGCCCGAACTATTGTGTGTTTTTTTTTTAAAAAAATAGAGTGGAGTTCATAGCCGGATGAAAAATTCGGTTTTAATTTTTTTTTTGGCTCAAAGAACTCCCCCTTTGAAGGAAAAGGATTTTGAATTTGATATTGGCTTCAAAATGGTAGGTCAAAAGAAATGTTTTATAAAAAGGATTTTTTTTTTGTTTTTAAAAATAAAGGATACGGATACGAGGACAAACTAGGTTCAAAGAAATAGCAACCGTTCCCCGAGAACAGCGGCGCCGAAAAGCTTGTTGACGTTTCTTAGCGCAATCACCAAAGATAGATAAAAAGCCTACCCCGGCAATGACGCAAGAAAGCCTCTTTGGTATTTCTTAACATGTGCGAAAAGATTCCGCAAGCGTACGGAAAGTACCGTTGTAGCTTTCACCGGAAGTATTCGGGGTATCGTATTTTCCACGAGGAACGGAGGTATTTCTCCTAGCTAATTCGTCCAAGGAACAACACAAGGGTAGAGATAGAAAGGGTGGTAGAGATGGATTCCTATAGCTTCTAGGTCTCAAGGTTAGCATTGCCATACTTCTACTTGCTTACTTCGGCACGGATAACACTTGATGCATTGCGTTGCCGGCCTACGGCTCTACGTCGAACCCGAACGTGGGGGATTACGAGGGATGGACAGAGCTGTCACCACCTGCCGCCTACCACCTCAACCGTGGGGAACGAGGCAAACGAAGGCAGCCTCTAGCCTAGACACCATGTCTACACTAGCGACTACTACTCTAGCATCGTACAGGGTGACCCGTCTTTAACAGGGCCCTCTACTAGAGCATCCGCCACAAAGACGGACGACGAACCCGCAAAAGCTTGGTATAGCTCAACTAAACATAAGACACAAAAGACTATAGATAACACGAACACTTACTTAGCCAAGATCCCGCTAAGGAGCCAAGTAGTTGCTCGTAGAGGTACAAGCTCGGGGAGACACCGACAAGCCCGGCGCCTCCCCGCTCTCTTCCCTCACATCTCTCTCTCTCTAACTCTATAGCTACTAGGGCATAGCCCTTTGGAATGAACCTCTAGTGTGGTGCTCTTTCTCCCTTGAATGGTGTTGAATGAGGAGGAGGAGACCTCCTTTTATAGGTGGAGAGGAGGGCTCTTTGAAAAAGTGTCCTCCCACTTGGAAGGTTCAAAACCGACCTCAAAGGGCGGTTTCCACCTTCCATTCACGAAGCACCACCGCCATTCGTGTTGGGTTGCCGGCAAGGAGCTACGGGCCAAAGATGGGCCCCGACGGCGCTGCGGCTGGCGCTCGCGCCGGGCGCGCGCGCGCCCAGTGGCTCGGCTGGGGCCCATCTTTTGCAGGCACGTGGGCCTCGTCGTCAGCTTTCCGTAGCCCTGGTGAATTGCGTCAATCGGAGTCCGGATGAGGGAGTTATGGCCAAATTACTACACCCCACTCCTGCAGCCCATGGTCGTGTTGGACTAGGTTTTGTGCTTCCATTTCTTGGGTTCATGCTTGGCATTTTAGGCTATGTTTGAGACCCAAATTATACGGTAGGTGGGTCACCTTCTCACATCATAGTTTTGCTCCAGTTCTTGGCTCATTTTTGGTGTGTTTCAGTGTTGACCTGCAAAACAAGAATTCTGCGCCACACTATGGAAATGGTTATAGTAGAGCCCTATTCTAGGTGAGATTTAGTTTGCCTAGGCTAAAGTTGACGGGGTTAGAATCGAGTTAAGGACCGCCAACAGATACTCAGATTCTGATTATGCGGGAGATGACAGAAAGTCCACATCTGGATATGTGTTCACTCTCGCAAAAGGAGCTATATCATGGAAAAGCTCAAAACAAACAGTTACTACAAACTCTACTATGTATGCCGAGTTTGTAGCATGCTATGAGGCATCGGGGCAGGTGAATTGGCTAAAGAAATTCATACCGGTTTAAAAGTGGTCGATGACATCAATGGACCAATGACTCTATCTTGTGAAAATAATCCGGCTATAGAGTATGCTCACAACAATAGGTCAAGTGGTGCTTGCCAAACACATTGACATAAAGTACTATGTTGTGAAAGAGAAAATCCGGATCGTGTTATAAATCTTGAGCACATAAGCGAAAAGATGCTCGCGGATCCGCTTACAAAAGGCTTACCACCCAAAGTGTTCGTTGAACACGTAGCCGGTATGGGTTTAAGGCGAAGCCTATGATTCCCGGATAATAATAAGGGCCCAAAGATAAAGTATTTATTTATTTCAAACCAGAGATGTGTATTGTAGCTTTGTGAAATCCAACGGCAATAGACCGTGACGATGAAACATGTTCTATGCACAAATGCGAGATGAAATAAGTAAAATGAAAATGTTAAAGTGAAAGAGTAAAGTTAAAGATAAAGTTAAAGATGAGATCAAGGGGGAGAATGTTAGGATGATCTCAATCCCGAGTTGGGCCCAACGGCCCAACTCGGGCCCTGTGAACCTCGCGCCACGATCGGGGCGCCCGGCCCATCTATTGGCTGGAGGGCCCCTGTCACCCTGCGCTATATAAAGAGGTGGGCGCCGGCGGCTCTCAGTACGAGGTTCACCGTGAGCCGCCACACCCACCGACAACCCTAATCCGATCTGAGGGGCGCAGCCAGTGACGGGAAGCTCCTCCGCCGTCGCCACCGCACTGCGCCACGCCGGCCACCTCTTCCTCAACCGACGCCCCCTCTCTGCCTCGACGCGATGGCTGAGGGAAGCAGCGCCGCCGCCGGATCCTCCTCCACCGCCCCCGTCAAAGCCATCTGGTAATACCTTTCCCTCTCTTCCTCCCTCTCTCTCGATCTTACTGCTTATGATTCCCAAAGTTTGTACCCACTAGTTGTCACTGCTAGATGATCCTGGACTAACAGGATACAGTAGAGGTGAGTCGGAGTCGGAACTCAGGTTGGTGTCGCCGCCGCCGCCGCCGCGTGGGCGCCACGCCATATCTGCCAGCTTCGGATTGGGAGCCAGAACTCCCCTGCGCCCCGGTCGGTGGAGATGGCGGCGCGGCGTGGGCTGGCTGGTGCGTGAACGCGGGCACGCCGCGCCCATTGTTCAGGCCACGACACTTGTGGCGTCGGCATCAGACGACGCCGCCGACACGCCGCCGCCGGGGTCCCTTCCCGCCGGATGCACGCGCCGTCCTCCGTCGTCGGCCGCACCGCTGGTCCGCCACGACGCCGAATGGTGAACGCGTGGTGTGAGTGAGCTGCGCGGCCGCGACGCACGACACGTACGCCCGGCGCCGCGGGACAGCAGAGCCGAGCGGCGCCCGCACACGCACTGCGGCGCTGCGCGCCGTTAAGTGGCCGCCTGCAAGCAGCCTCTGCCGCGCGCGCCGTTTGCTTCTCAACCTAGCAAAGTTGCCTCTGCCTGCCACTGCCAGGCAGCAGGCGCAGACGGTCGGTCGATTTGCAGCGCCTGACGGCCGGATCACGAGCGCTCCCAGGCAAACAGCCAAGCACACCGGCCGGCCCTGCGGTGCGGTGCGGGTGCTCACCGCGCCACGTCGCTCCCGGCTCCGGCACGCTCGCGCCACATACACACTGCTGCTGCTGCTGCATGCACCACCGTCTTGCTGTGTTAGCAAATACCATGAGGGACGTGTGTCTTCTACTCCTGAATATGATCGCCGAACAAGATTAGTCAGAATTATCAGTTGCCTACCACTTATCACTCTGTCTGTAATGTCATAAGTCAATTGTTTGTGACGCTGCGGTGCCTGCTCGACTGTGTTGTACCATGTTTTTAAGTAGAATTAGAATGCACGATAGACATCGAATCCATTGTCGTCTAGTCCGGTTAGGATATCTGGCTTTCACCCAGACGACCCGGGTTCAAATCCCGGCAATGGAAGAATTTTTGGTTTTTTTCTCTCAATTTTTTTTTCCTCTGTCCAGTTTCTGGGATTTCTCTGTCTTGTTCCTGATAATTTGTTCATTGTCCTATTCTTGATTTATTTTTACTCTTTGTCTTGTTTTTATTTTTTCCCTTTTTTTCTTTGTCCTGCTCTTGATTTTTCTCTCTTTGTCTTGTTTCTGTTTTTTTTTTTCTCTGTCTTGTTTCTAGTTTTTCATTGTCTTGTTCTTGATCTTTTTCTCTATCTTGTTTTTTTTTTTTTTGGTACTTTTTTCTCCTATTCAAGTTTCTCTTCCTCACATAAATATAGTTATGCCAAAAATGACTCTTTGCTACCTGTACACTATCTTTCTATTCACGTTTCTCTTCTTCACAATATCACATATATTGGCTATGCCGAAATGAGTCTTTGCCACACCTACACGATATCATACTCCTTTGATTATTTGATGGATGGAGTTTTAGCATGCATGTATCGGATGGGCACCACTTTGCCTCATTGACTTTTGCATGCAAACTAATAAAGGAGGAAAACTTTTTTTTTTCAAACTAGTAAAGGGGGAGAAAGAGAGAAGTTGGTCAGATGGCCGAGTAGGATTAAGGTGCCAGATTAAGGCGTGCGACATGAACAAGATACATCGTGCACGTAGAAAATAACTTACGCAATTAGTTTTTATAATTAGCCACAAATTATGCAATTATAGTTTTATAATTAACCACTGTCTATGTAATTACTTTTATAATTAGCTCATGTTTAGTCCTCCTCAACATAAGTTCGGGTTCTTGGTTACATCACCACAAGTATTTTTTTTAGGGCTCACTAGTAGTTAGAGGTTTGCAAATTTATTACCTCGTGCAGTGCATAGTTCTTGCCTGGTCAAGCAACGCGCGGTTAAGACATTATATTATTTTGATTTCGTGATATCTTCCTCATTGCATAAACCATTATAATTTGTTGACCGACATAAAAACATTTAATTTAGTTTTCTAATTTAATTGTATCCAATGCACGCTCATGAGCGTCCACATGATTTGTACTGGTTTCTAAAAATATATTTCTAATAGATGAATACACTTTAATACAAACCTCATCATATCAGAAGATAATTCAGGATTTGATCTTAAAATTCCCCATCCCATCTCGGCACGACAAGATTCTACAGTGCACGAGTCTCAAAACAAAGTGTTCAAACGATTTTAAACAGTAGGAAAGGACAAGCAAGGACTGCGCGGATCATGCTGCACGCTGCATGCCTGCGTGCACGGACCACCCTCTACCGGCTTTCTGTGTTTGTATGCTATAGGCACCACCAACGCAAGGACAAAGCGAGGACGAGAGCATGCCGTCTCGGCTGCCAAAGCGGCCAGGCAGAGTCCGGCCGGAGCACGTGAATCGTGCCACCCGTCCCGAGGCCCAAACCGCATATAAAAAGGTGCACTGGACTAGCACACTCGCCGGGCACCAAACAAACCTGTCCACAGCTCTCGACAAGGAAAAAAAAAAGCTCTCGACGCAGCCAATTATCCCTTGCTCTCGCTCCCTCCGACCTCCAGAGCCCAAACCACGCGCCTCAGTCGCCCCCTGTTTGCTGCCCGGCCGTCCATCCCATGGCGACCGACGCCGGCGAGAACGGCAGCGGCGGGCGCGCGGCGGAGTGGCGGTTCGCGCGGGCGGCGGCGCCCAAGGAAGGCGCGCTGGCCGGCGACAAGATGAGCATCCGGGCGGCGCGGTTCAAGATCAGCGCGAGCGTGGACGCGCGCGACCCGCGGCCGGTGCTGCCGCTGGCGCACGGGGACCCCTCGGTGTTCCCGGCGTTCCGCACCGCCGCCGAGGCCGAGGACGCCGTCGCCGCCGCGCTCCGCACCGGCAAGTTCAACTGCTACCCTGCCGGCGTCGGCCTCCCCGACGCCCGCCGGTAAGTACACTCAATCTCCTTCCTTCCTCGTGTCTTGGGCAAAGGCAAATTCGTACGTCTCGCTTGGTCGGCCATCGTCTCGCATGTGCTCTGGATGGTGCGCGCTCACGTTGTTTCCATGGTAGTGCCGGTGCCACCCACCAGCAACCGCGGCGGCGTACTACGTGTCACGTCTCAACTGCATGTTTTGCACAAGCAAATTAGGAAGCCTGTCGTGTTCATCGTATCCTTCCTAGTATAGTCATATATCTCAAAGGAAATTGCTTATAGTATTCAGTATAGGTATATCGCGTTTAGTAGTACAATTCAAGTTCAGAACAAGCTCAAGTCCCCATAGCCATGCACGTGACCTAATAAACTTTCTTATGTTCATACATCCAAGAAATTTCAGAGTTATCCTGCGTGCTCAGAGTAGTTAATTAATTAGGATAAGCGCTGGTTCAAGATTTCTGCTACCGCGTGACACGTGCCGGCGCCGGTGTTCCACGAGGCCGCCTCGCCAGGCCTCGCGCTCGCCTTCGCCGCCCGCGTGATCTGCCTGGGCGGAAGTAGCATGGCCAAGCAATTTACCCATTCATGCGTCCGACGCGGCACGCCACCTGCTTTGTGGTTGTGGCTGTCTGTGGATGGGTACGTGGGCTGCTGTAGCCAGACGTTTCTGGCAAAGCCACCTCTGAGGCTCTGAACTGAACCAGTTTTTCGGCAACCAAAGGGAAAAGAGGCTTTCGGATCCAAGTGGTTTTCATCGTCATGATATAGACGTATCTTACTTCATTCTTCCCACTAGCAGTGTAGTATGTTGACATGATGGGTAATACCACCATATGGAGTATTTCCTGAGAAGAAAGCACTACCGGCAGGATATGAAGGAAACCACCTAGCTAACTTGCTGGAATGGAGAATGGACTCGCTTGTTTTGATGAAGCACTTGCACTTGTGTATGCTACAGGAGTCAAGGCAGGCGAAACACTCCGGTGGATAATTAGCTGTCACAATATATTATCTTTCTTAATGATCTTCTATGAATAATTTCACTTTATCATATATTTTTTGCATACTTATTATTAACCGGAGTAACCTGTTTAGATTTAAAATTTCAAATCCGTCCTTATATGAATACTGATTTTTTTTATTTTTTTGCTGCTTTAAATAATTAATAGTGCTGTGGCCGAGCACTTGTCAAAAGATCTTCCATACAAGCTGTCAACTGAAGACATCTTCCTCACTGCTGGAGGCACTCAAGCCATTGAGGTTGTCGTCTCAGTGCTTGCCCAACCAGGCACCAACATATTGCTCCCAAGACCAGGATATCCAAATTACGAGGCACGCGCTGGGCTGCACAACTTGGAAGTCCGTCGTTTCGATCTGATTCCAGAAAGAGGGTGGGAAATCGATATCGACTCTCTGGAGTCGATTGCTGACAAGAACACCACCGCGATGGTCATCATAAACCCCAACAATCCTTGCGGGAGTGTCTATACCCGTGAACATTTGGCCAAGGCATGTGTCTGCTTATTTCATTGATCATTCAGATGAATTGGAATGGTTTAACTAATCTTTGTGGGGACCAAATTGTGTTCTAATTAAGCATGTCTTGATGTCATTTAGGTCGCGGAGGTAGCGAGGAAGCTTGGAATACTAGTCATCGCTGATGAAGTATATGGAAATCTGGTGTTTGGGGACACCCCTTTCATCCCGATGGGTGTTTTTGGCCACATTGCCCCTGTGTTGAGCATTGGATCTCTATCAAAGAGATGGATAGTGCCTGGGTGGCGACTTGGTTGGGTAGCCGTATGTGATCCCAACAAGATTCTGCAAGAAACAAAGGTAAATCATTACGTCCGTATTTTAAGTCGCGATGAAAACGGATCGGATACGAACGGATATCATTGATACTATATTTGTTTTCATATTTTGACCGGATTCGAATTCGGACACGGATAGCTACCGGATACATATACGAATACGGATTGCCTCGGTCACGAATACGAATAGTGAGTATCGAATACGGTATAAATCGGATTCAGAGAACGTCGAATACAATATCTTTTCGGATATTGAGTAAAAACAACGGTAAAGACATAATCATGGTTTGAGTAATGAAATTAAATTATATTTTTAATAAATTTGTGCACAAAATCAGTTTGGGCTTAAGTTAGAACTACATGCCAAGCCTTCCCCATCAGGCATTAGCCCATGCGCTCTACTCGGGTCCCGCTTTAGCCTCTCACTCTCCCAGTGTCCAGTACCACACACACAGGCATAATACCATATCAGCCACCCAGAACTAAAGGTGGAGGAAGGGTACCTACACAACGAAAGGCACAATAACAGGACAATTCAGCTGGTCATGGCTTGGACTACTATAAACGGATAGTATCCGCAATGTGTAGGTCGGATATATCCATATTTTTACTCGGATTATCCGTATCCGACGGATACTGACGATATCATATTTGTATTTAATATCCGCATAAAGTATCCGTTTTAATATTCATATTTGGAAAAACATCCGGATATCCGCATAAGTATCCATTTAAGTGTTCATATTTGTTCGGTCGAACGGACGGTCGGATAAATATCCGTACCACTTTCATCGCGAATTTTAAGTACTATTGCTACGCTGTTTCACTAACTACAATTTTTTGCAGATTATTGCATCGATGACAAACTTCCTTAACGTTTCAACTGATCCAGCAACTTTTATTCAGGTTAGCGGTTTTGTACACTGCGGTATCCATTCATTTTTTTAAAAAAATATCTACATAGAAGAGCTGCATATCTTTTATACAATGAATAGAACCTCCATTTCAAATATTTTGAAAATGACTACGCTAACATGCAATAGATTCTTTAATAATAATATCTTGTGACATAATTGTCTCATCAATCCAAATGTGTCGAAAATAATGGTGATTTTGAGCTGTGCTATTTTCATTTTGGACAACATACCAAGTTTCTTAAAATATCTGAAAAATGGGAAATTGTCACTATCTGTATACATGCATGCTATGCTTTCAGGATCCCAGTTCCTGCACATGTCTTACATATTTTATCTCAGATAAGATAACTAAGTATTGTAAAAAATGATTAGGGAGCACTTCCCCATATTCTTAAGAACACAAAGGAAGACTTTTTCAAGAGGATCATTGGTCTGCTAGCAGAAACATCAGAGATATGTTACAGGGAAATAAAGGACATCAAGTGCATCACTTGCCCTCACAAGCCAGAAGGTTCCATGTTTGTCATGGTAAGCAACTTACTAAATTATGTTTTAATATTGGTTGAACAGAAAAACAATAT